>JAECWU010000033.1:0-252778 GCA_018150985.1 Chymomyza costata
TTAAAACGAATTCGAATAAAATGTTCGGATTCGTTTTCCGGAGCACGGCCGATTATTTATATATTGACGGTTGAGTTAACACGAGTATCGCTAATTCTGCTTTAATATGTATTATAGCATAAAACATCTGTTTATGATTCTAGAATAGATTGCAAACTTATTAAATTTGAATTTTTTTAAGTGATTTACATTCTTTCATTTAGAAAAAATGTGATTTTTTTTTTAAATTATAATTGTAATAGAAAAACATAGTTAGTCTTCACTCTGCTCAGAATATAAAAAAAAATAATAAACTCTTATAAATAAATTCCCGATATAACGTGCACTCCTTTGTGCACAGCTAACTTTCGGAGTTCGTTATTCATCTTTTACGTAGCAAAGCAAGAAAAACCTTTTTCTACAAAAGTTATATCAATAAACCCATTTACTTTTCACAAATAATGCCATGTTTTAAATAAATCTGCTGGAAAATACAAAAGTTGATTGAGCTTAAGATGACCCGAAATAACTATTTTAAAGTTTTCACTTTATCCGTGCACACTTTCCCAGAGTGTCTTCTGTTTCAGATACCCCTAAAGCACATACGTATTCCAGAAAACAATCAAAAATTTTGTAGTTTACGTGCATAAGAGATTTAATTTCAATATTATTAGAAAGTAGCGGGTTTATTGATGAAAAATAGAGTTTCAAAAGTTATAGAGAAATAGGTATCTACTATAAAATGTATAAGAAAAAGATGAAGTAAAATTGTAATAAGTTAAGACAAGAGTTTCTTATAGTTTTCAAGGCACTTTTTAGTTTAAAGAATTATTTCTTTTTTGGTTTCTTAGCTTTATCGTCTTCAATGTTGATCTGAATAACTTTAACAACCGGACCTGGAGATTCTGCACGCTCAGGTACTCCATTAACAATGGCTGGTGCAGCTTCTGGCTCCACAATGCACTCGTCGCTTGTGGCGTTACTAATGGTGATTGTGGGTATATTATCAGACCAAGCAGAACTCTGAGAATCTTGGTGTAAGGCCTGACGCCGCTGTGAGGCGTTGCGCTGGGGAAAAGTGATGGGTCCAGGCAAATCCAATTCCTCTAAGTCATCCATAGTGGCTAGAGTAGGTGACGAAGCTACGGCAGTAGCTGTTTTTGGTACCGCTGGGGGAGGTGTTGGTGGCTTTTTGGGCGGACGTGTGGTTTGCTTTGGCACCGCACCCGATGATTTGCTAGTGCCGAAGTGTAGTGGCGAGCTAGGTGTGGGTGATTCCGGTACGGGCGTTGGTGGCATTTCAAGCACTGTAGCGCTACCACTGCTTGACAATACTGAGGGTGGTGGTGGTGGCGTATAAGCTAAATAAGTAGGTGTTGCTGGACCAGGCGACTCATCCGAACCCAGCTCAATATCCTCTTTCTTTATATTGACTGCTTCACGTACGAGAGCCAGCAGGGAACCAATTTTCTTACGGCCCTGCCGAGAAAGCGCTGCCAATTTTTCGGCATTCATCTGGCGTTGATACTGATGTGCCAAACTCTGCGATAGGCTGGGTGTTGGTGAAGGCAGCGCTTCGCCTGTGCCCGACTCACTGCCCAAGTGCTCAGCGCTTTGCACTTTAGGGATATCGGCACGCTTGCCTTTCTCTACAACTTTTTCATCGAATTTGAATACTTCTGGCTCGGGTTTGTTGCCCAGCCCTTTTGGCTTGGTTTTTTGTCTACGGAACTTAAACTTGCCTAAGCCGATCGACTCCTGTGTGGCGGCCTTATGTGGCTCTGGCTGCATTTTAGAAGCCTCTATAACTTCCTGCGGCGGTGTTTTCTCATCAACTATATGGAAGTTGGCTTTTGGTGGTGATTCTTGTGGCTGCTTCTCCTGTTCCTCTGTTGTAGGTGTGGCTGGCTCTGACTTGGATGCTTTCGAGGCAGCGTCTTCGCGCTTGCGGCGCAGCAAACTGGCGCGACGTTCGTTGACAATGCGCGAGTTTGTATCCGGATCATGTTCATTGTTGTCCTTTGGTAATGTAGCTGCTGACTCATAAGAAGGAGGCTGCTTGAGTTTGGCTTGCTTAGTAGATTCCCTTTTCTCCCTCATGCTCTGATGGCGTTCGTGCTTGTCCACTTTGAAGCGGCTCTTTGGATGCGCTTCCTTAAGCGGAAAGTTGACGGTAGCAGTGCCTGGACTGGTGCCACCTCCTTCACCCTGTTGTGTAATGGATGCGGCTCTTGCACGCTCTTGCTTGGCAATTTGCACAATGTCCACCAGCGAGGGCTTGCGCGTGCGTCGTATTTGTTGCAGTCGTGAAAGACCAAAGCGTTTGTCTTTGGCTTCCTCGTCGTGCGGTAATGAGTCCTGATGTTCAGTATCCGTATCGTCGTCATCGCGACGCACACATGAGTCCTCGTCGGACGTGGCAGAGCCCTTGCGTAGCGCTTTCTTCATGATGCGTGAGATGAGCTCTATTGGGGGAAAAAGCGAAACCGATTGAAACACTTTGTCAAGCAAACAGATGCAGTTGACGGCGCGGAACTTACCTTTGCGAGCCTGATTCTTGTACTCCTCGGTCTCGAAATCTGGTGGCTGGGTGGGCGTAACAGGCGATGAAGCCTCGAGCACTTTGCGCCAACGATTTGTCAATGTGGTTGCTGTTGGTTCTGCCTGCTTGACCTCAGGCACTTTGAAAAACTTCTTCCGCTCCTCCTCGCGCTCCTTCTGTAGCTGGGTGCGCAGGTCCTGGTTGGCCTCACGCAGTGCACCCGTCAGCGATATCAGGTAGTAAATAATAAGTATAAGCAGCAGCAGCAAGGGGATGACCGTGCTTGAAGAGGTCAAGTAGTCCAATGGTTCGTGCAGTTGGCTGTATGAAGAAAATTCTTAATATTGCTTTGTTGTGGACGATATTACTTACACAGGCAAAGCATTCCGTGTGGTATTGGTAATAAACTCGGAGATTCTGTTGTATTCTGAAAAAGGACCACAATGCCAAGATGGACGCAACCAGACAATGGCATAGCCCACGGGCAACACACACAGAAACAGCATGGTCAGCAATAGGGAAAGATAAAAGTTGTTCGACTTGGAAGCTCTAGAAGATGATTTGTTTATGTTGAATAAGATAAAGCAGCTACTAATGTGCTTTTACTTACTTGAAGACCACCTCGTGTGGCACATTGCAGGTCAGCACTATCCAAGACCTAAAGTACATCATAATCATCAATTTCGCCAAGTTGATAAGCACAAGACCAGGCGAAAAGAATATGCCCATCCACACCTGACCCTGGTTATTTATCAATGTCAGTATGTTCTCGGCTATCTTGAAATCACCATACTGACACAAAAACAAAGCATTACATTAGTCACATTCCATGTCAGAGTCCACAAGCCCAAGGCAGCTTACCTGTGGAAAGGTTTTTTCCATGTCCCAACACCAATTTTGATTGACATAGCGCACAAAGAGTGCACGGAGAAAATCTATGCACAGTGGCGCCACAATGGACATGAGCTGGAAATGGAATTTAGTTGGTTGCCTTATAAGATAGATGGAGCCTCGTTAAATGTGTTTGGATTTTTTTTTTTAAATTAGAGAATCTTATACCAATAGGAATACTTAACAAGGCAGTTAAAGTCTATGAAGAAACTATTTCAATAAGAGTACGCCAGACTCCAGATATTCATCGAGTTCGAACCTTTTTGGTAGTGCTTTAAAGAATACAAAAAAAAGTGATTGTCTTTGCCGGGTGCGTCGGTGAAGCAGGTTATATTAAACTTCGCTTTTGACAACTACAAAGCAAAAACAAAAGAATCTGGTATCTCTGTCTTTTGTGGCTACCTGTCTTACAAACCCTAAAGTCCCTTAAAGTGGAAAATGATATCTAACTTTGCATAATTTTGGTGTTTTAATCGTGGAAAAATTGAAAAGTTTTTTAAAATTTTTTGTGGCCTCCACAGTTCAGGTTCTCTGATAAACTCTATAGATTTCGAAACCTAAACAAAGTATTTATAATAAGAGTTCTTTAAAATTTGCCACACGTAGCTGTTGCGGCATGTGCACTGTCTTGTACTATAGTTTATGGTTGATTAGAGATAGTTTCTATCTACGAATAATCAATCCATTTAAGCATTTAATAGTCGAGCTAAACGCACAAGCACGTGCCGGACTTGCTGTACGGGCTTAACTCCAGGATTTTGTCTTGGGATTTGTTATGCATAAAGCATAAATGCGCCTAAATAGACCTATCCCATGTATCGAACTAGCTTAATTTAAATGCTTTGAGTGCTGCCGGCTAAATCGTTTAATAGAGAATGGGAACCTAGAGGTTCGACGCTAAAAAGGCAATAATAAAGTAATTTTAACCTTTTTTTTATTTTTTTGGTATTTGTCTTTCAAAGCAGTTTACATGATTGTCGAAAAATGTTTAAGGACAATACACGGTGAAAAGGACGAGAGTAGAAAAATAAGTAGATATCGATAACCTTGAAAAAGTTGGTTTTGTCTGGTCCATGAATTTGTTGGCGATTAGGCTTAAAGTGCACATCAAATATGCCAACAAGCGGCAAGAGATTGCTCTGACCCAGTCAGTGAGTGGGCCAGAAGCAGACAATCGGCGCCCACACTGGGAAATCGAAGCCAAAAGTTCAAAATAATGCTTATGTAAATTTGGTTTTTCGATTTCTTTTGCCTCAGACTGATATAAATTGTTGGCACAAGTTGCCACAACAGGCGGCAGCTGCGTTTATATCAATGGCAATGGCTTCCTTCAGCTTATTTTCAGTTTATTTTTGAGCCAACTTATGCCCCATGCCATACCGCTGCCTAGCCTGAAGGCAACCAGGCGACAGCCAACAAAAACCCCCTGAGAGAGATGATTATGATAAAATGCTTTTTCTTGGGGGTTTTTTAAGCCAAGTCGATTTTGGTCTGTTTTGGTTTTTAAGACGATTGCCATGCACTACAAAATAAAATAAAAGTGAATGTGTGGCTGCGGTGCCCGACAAGGGGATACCCTGCATCTAGTCTAAAAAAAGTTAATTATTGCTATTACATTTTTCATTAAAACAATATAGTTTATTGTTAATGGATTTTATGTAAACATCAACGATGCTTTGTTTGTTAGGCTCACGTGAGTAACGAACGTACCGAATTTCGTGGCTCTAGTTTGTTTATACGTCTTCTTATGTGGCCAATGTTTGCTTATATCTCATGACTTCCACGGGGAAACAGGCATATCTAATGAATTCGCTACCCTAGGAATATAAGGCCTGCCACGACTCCCTCTGCCTGTTGCATGCATTGCACAAATCTAGTATACCCTTGTCCCAATTGATACAGTGTATAAATAGAAAAAAAATTTGATTTTGCTATGAAAAATTTGGTTTGGCAAGACAACAACAAGTGCCTGGCGCTTATCTCTTGGGTTAAGCAATGTTTCTCTCAAAGCGGAAAGCAAATTTTTCGTTAAATTTTCCGGATAATTTAGCTAAACGGGATTTCACGCTGTAGAGCCGGAGCTCGGCATTTGCTTAGCATATTTGCTGGGTGGCTCCCATCTTTAGTACCGCTGTCATATCTTGCTCAATCATATTTTAAGTTAAATAGCTATTGATACAAAGGCGCGCCGGCTGCTCCCTTAAGGAAACGTCAAGGATAACAAGTAGCAGCAAAATTGATAACGCTTAATGTTGATAAATATGCTTTTAAATGTTGACGTTGCTTGGATGTCAGTTACCACTTGGACACATTACAAATGATGTTGGGCAGCTGCTGCACATTAACTTACCCCATCGAATACAATAACCTTTGACAGCTCCTGACCGAGCGATGTCTCCCAGCACATGGTTGTTAGATTCATTTGTATTTGTTTCAATATCAGTTGCACCTCCTTGGCTCGTTTTATTTGCCGCTCCAAAGGTGTCAACGTGGCTGTAACCAGCTCTTTGCTATCCCCGCTAGCGGTGCCACCAAGGCCATCTGGTGTGGTGCCACCCGAAAATATTTCATTTGGTGGACAGACTGTTATGATGCAGTAATCCAACTTGCCGTTAGGCAGTTTATCGGCATCGTAGTAGACGGTGCGTCCTATCTCAGCTATGTCATCATAGCCTATAAAATAAGGCGTGCTGGTGCTTTCCGAGTAGTCAAAATCTTCGGTGGTGCTAGAACTGGAGGAGTAGCTGTTGCTATCGCTGGTGCTGCGCACTGTCGTAAAGGCGCCATCTGTGGTTGACCACTCCTCGGTGCTGCTGGTTGTATATTTTTCTGTTGTGGGACTTGTCGTCAGTCTGACTCTGTTGCGGTTGCCTCGGAGATGGCTAAGCAAACGGTTCCATTCACTGTCACTTAGCACCGATAGAGGAGGTTTTGTACTTGTTGTTGTTGTGCTTGTGGTTATGGTTCTGGAATTTGGCCAGGTGACTGGTCTATATACGGTTGGTCTGATGGGTGGCCTATAAATTTGTCTTGGCCTATAGGTTGGCCAAGTGCGTACACTTTGTGTTGTTGATGACTCTGTGGTTGTGGTAATAGCCAAATTTGCAGCCGTTGCGGATGTTGCAGCTGTTTCATTGCGATGTCTTCGACTATATTTGCTGGTACGTAGAGCATAGGCAGCATAATCTTCTACAGCTCTTTTCTTGCGCAGCTTAACGCTTGTTGTTTCATTTAGTTCATCGGTCTTTTCTGTGGTTGTCTTTGCTGGCAGTGCCTCCTCGTCGCCTACTTCTGCCAACGGCATGCCTTCAAAGTAATCCACATAGTTGAACCAGCTGTCATTGGTGGGTGAGGGCATAGTAACTGTGGAGTAGTCGGGTGAAGATTCGTCGCTGGATGTATACTCATAGTCATCTTCCGTGGTGTAGTTAGGAGCAGCTGTAGTAGTTGTAGTTGTGGTTGTACTCGATGTAGTTGTGGATGTTGTAGTAGTGGGTGTCGAAGTAGTAGGAGTTGTTGTGGGCGTTGTGGTTGACAGTAGCGTTGTGGGTACTGTGGTTTTCACTGTGGTTGTACTCTGCGTTGTGGGCACTGTACTCCAAGTAGTTGATATTGTGCTTGCAGTTGTGGTTGTGTTGGGCGTCGTTGCCGTAGTTGGCAATGTGGTCCAAAGTGGCGTTGTGGGCATTGTTGTTGGCATTGTAGTATTTGGCGGCAAAACGGAGGTGGTCAAGTTAAGCAACATTAATGTGGTCGCTATATCCTTTTTGCTGATCGTGATGCGTCTGGGTTTTGAGCATTTCATAGTTATATTATAGCATTTCAGTCGTTGCACTGTGCTCGAGAGCAGAGCAGCTCCCGTGCTGGCAAAGAGCGCATCCGTTGTGCTGCCATCCCAAAAAGTCGTAGACGAACCATCAAATAGACCATCAGTGGTGCTATCGCTGTACATGGGCGTAGTGGTGGTCAAAGCGCGTAGAGCTTCAATGGAGCTAAGCAGATTTTGCAGTTCTATGGTATTGGTCTCGTTTTCCAGCTTAAGCATTTGCAGCGGTTTCTCCTTACTGTTTATCTTGTAGATGAAGGAGAACATGAGCGAGTACAAGTTAAGCATGTTCAAAATCATAATGCTGTGAATAATAAAAAAAAGGGCTTAAATATTTATAAGGACCTTTAAAATTGGGCTGCCATTTACCGTGCCAGCTGCAGACGCAGCTGCTGCCTGGGATGCCAGTTCTCAAACAATCCCAAAGCTTCAAATATCATGGGTAAGAAAAAGGAGAGCAGCGTCATGGTCACATTCACCGCATTGCGACTTAGCCAGTTGTCGTGTTTGGCCAAATCTTCAGAGCTAGAAAGCAGACACGTAAATGTTTTACACACAATTTGACTTGAGCTATACACTGGGGCCACTTACTGATTGACCAGCAGCACTACGGTGGCACCCGAGAGACCCAGCAGGCCCATGACCAAAATGTTAACCAGAATTCGCTGCATTATGACGCGCCAGCTAAGGGAGCGAGTGTGAGAAATTGTTGTGACGGCATTAAAAAGGGATTAAGTGGCATTTTTACTCACTTGCGATTATCCTTTTTCTTTTCTGCCTCTTCCAGTAAAGCTTCCTTAAAGCCAACAACAACCGAAGCAATGCGATTATGGGCGGTTTCAGCGTGTCCTGTGTTAAACACAATAAAAGTTGGTATAAGCAGCTAACAGGGAGTTTTGCTAAGCTAGTTTACCTATCATAAAGTCCCAACCGGTAAAGAGTTTCCAAGAGAAAATACACTCATCGTCCTTTGATGAAAGCTTGGAGTTGCGCGAGTTTTCAGCCATTCTTGAAGTGTAAAGAAAAATATGAAAAAAGTGGATATTGAGTTTTAACAATTTAAATTTAATTTTCTAAAAAATTAATGGCATAATATGTATTGGAATAATAAGCGAAAATGATTTATTTATTTATACACCTATTTTTAAACTGTAAATACTTTACAGAAAAACCAGGTAAAAAAAGACAAGAAGTAAATCCTTAAGCTGCTATGAAAATAATTTAGAAAAGGGAATTTCCTAACTAAATTTCTAAAAGATTATGTTAATAAAATTATTTTTCTTTCTTTTCTTTTTATCAAATAGCTATTGTTAATAGTTCTTAATCGAATGAAATTGTGAAAAAAATTTTTCTAGGCCGTTTTATTTTAAAACAAAACAAAATTGGGTGCAATAGCGTAAAGACGTGAAATATGAGTAAATCAGCTTGTTTATTTCTAGGGAATTTAGCTATTTGGTGTTGATAAATAGACTAGAATGTAGAGAACAAAATTTGTTTTTATTTCAACTATTAAAACGGAACGGATCCATGGTAAAAACTCTAGTTTTGTATAAACTAGCTTTTCTAGAAAAATATGACACCATATTGAGACCCATATTAAATACTGTTGTTATAGCTAGTGACCATCCAATTTATGAGTATTCGGTGACATTTGACTATTGAAAACGGGACATTTCGGGACATTTTGATACCAAAAACGGGACGGTTTCGGGAATACCTTTTTTATTGAAAAAACATTTTGTGTTCATAAAATATTGAATTAATGAATGTATTGTTAATAAAAATGGGTTAGATGACTTAGGTTAAAGTCGGGCGCGGACGACTTTGGGATACCCTATACCACCACATTGCATTTAGTCCGGAACATTGTTTCAGAACTCTAAAAGACAGTTGAAAAACAGACGGATTTTGCACCAAACACGATTTTTTGGCCGATCGGTCATATGGTGGCTCTATGATACAGTCAACCGATTTTGATCAAATTTGGTACAGTGCATGGGAATCCTAAAAATCTTTCGAATATGAAGTTTGTTTACGATATCTTCATTAACAACTGAAATACAACGAATTTTGTACAAAAAACGGTTTTTTTGAAGGATTGGTTCTATTGGAGCTATATGATATAGTCAACCGATTTTGATCAAATTTAATACTTTAATAACTATAAAAAACTTCCGAGTGCTCGACGAGAAGGATGAGGGAAGGGGGTGGATTCCCCCCGGGCCCGGAGTTTTCTCTTTACGGCCCTGTGTATATAGATATTTTTTATTTATATTTTAATACTTTACTCTAAAACTAAAAAGATCAAACATAGCAGCGAGTTGTGAAAAAAAAGGAAAAATTAAAAAAAATAATTTAAAAAAAAAAATACGGGCTTACCATCCGAAAGAAAATGTTCAGAGACAATGGACACAAAAAGTATTTTGGTACCATATAATCATCATCAAAAAAAGTCTATTGAATAAAAATTCAACAAACTAGTTTTTCTTCGAAGAAGTAAAATATAATTGAATTAAACTTATTCTTCTGAATTTTGATAGCTTTCATTCTTTCGTTTTTTTGAATATGTTTAAATCGTGTGAAAGAAATTCGTTTTTTTAATTTTATTTACAAAAAGACATCAACAAAATATATTGCGCAACTAAGTTCTCGCTGTTTGTCAATAGATGGCTTTAGCAGAAAGTTCTGGTCGATTTTGACATACCCAAAACTTCATAAAGGAAGCTTAGGCATATGGTAAGCAAACTGCTATGGCACATTAGTGAATTTCTTTTTGCATTATTTACTTGTGGTTGTGTGAAAATGTCTAGTTTTGTGCCAAAAAATCATCATTTGCGGGAAGTGTTAATTTTCTTGTTCTGTTCGAAAAAAACGGCAGCTGAAGCGCATCGAGAGCTCCATAAAGTGTACGGGGATGCTGCTCCAAGCGAAACAACGTGCCGTGATTGGTTCCGTCGAAGACGCTGAATTGGAGGCATTGCTCGATGAGGATTCGTGCCAAAGGCAAGAAGAGCTTGCTTCTGCATTAGGAGTTACAGGCCAAGCCATTTCCAAGCGATTGCATGCGGTGGGAATGATTCAATAGCAAGGAACTTGGGTTCCTTATGATTTGAAACCAAGGGACATTGAGCGTCGTTTTTTCGCCTGTGAACAACTGCTCCAGCGACAAAGAAGGAAGAGTTTTCTTCATCGCATCATGACAGGTGATGAAAAATGGATTCATTACAGCAACCCAAAGAGGAAAAAATCTTGGGGACAACCCGGTCATGCTTCCACGTCACTGGCTCGGCCGAATAATCACGCTGCGAAGGTTATGCTGTGCATTTGGTGGGACCAGGTCGGTGTTGTTTATTATGAGCTGTTGAAACAAGGCGAAACCATCACTGGGGAACGGTATCGAACTCAATTGATGCGATTGAGCCGAGCACTGCGAGAAAAACGGCCACAATACGAGCAGAGGCACGAAAAAGTGATTTTACTGCATGACAACGCTCGGCCTCACATTGCCAATCCTGTTAAAACCTACTTGGGAACGCTCAAATGGGAAGTCCTACCCCACCCGCCATATTCCCCAGATATTGCGCCGTCCGATTTTTACTTGTTCCGCTCGATGGCACATGGTCTGGCTAATCAGCAGTTCCATTCATATGAAGATATCGGAAAATGGCTTGATTCGTGGATAGCCTCAAAAGACGAACACTTCTATCGTCAAGGTATTCGAACTCTGCCAGAAAGATGGGAAAAAGTTGTAGCTAGCGATGGGCAATACTTTGAATGAGTCATTGATAACCAGCGAGAACTTAGTTGCGCACCAATAATTATTTGAATAATAATAAATCCAGA
Organism: Chymomyza costata; assembly: GCA_018150985.1. Taxonomy (NCBI): domain Eukaryota; kingdom Metazoa; phylum Arthropoda; class Insecta; order Diptera; family Drosophilidae; genus Chymomyza; species Chymomyza costata. Next base: position 11,082 of record JAECWU010000033.1, read on the forward strand.
AATTAAATTGTGGAAAATTTTCAACTTTTGTATTAAGCCTTCTTATATTCTATGCCAAAATATGCTGCAACTTTTATTGTTTTCAGGTCTCTATGGGCAAAATGGTATAGCAAAGCTTAAGTCCCTTTAATTTGGAGGTACTTTTGACAGGCAATAATATGGCTGTAATGCTTATTTGCCGTCATTTATGTAACACACTCAAACACTTAAACATATGTATGTTGGGCTTAACCTACGCAGCATAAATACAATTCACGGATGCCGTGCACGTGCAAGGCCATGTGCCGAGGTCAGTGTTGGACAACGCCAACAAAAACAACAATAATAAAAACAACACATTTGCCAAGAGGCGGCAAGTGTTGCTGTTGACATTGTTACTTTGTTCAATTATGGAATCAACATAATGCCGACAAACCTATTAAAATGGATGTCAGAGGCAGCACCTACAACCTGCTAAAGTCACACTCAAACACACACATATACACCCAGCAGCATGGACAAAATGGCGTTTTGCCATTTCCGTTTCCGTACATTCAGTCTATTGCGTGGTGCGGTATGCGTGCGGCGCGTAAACACGTAAATCATAACATCCAATTTTTTTTTTGTTGTTGCTACTTTAGGCACGAGGCACGCCCCGTGCTGTTGTTCAAGATTTGTATAATTTAATCAGTTCTACGTTCGTCTAATTAATTAGTAGAGGAAGTTTGTGCTTATTTTAGTTGTTGTCCTGCCGATTCGATTGTTGTAGATTTATGTGGCCAACAAGTTTTAATGAAGTGGACAACATTTACAACCATAATACAAAGGTAAAGCTCTCCCCACATAGAAACTTACTTTCTTAGCGTAGCCACAAAGCTGTAGATATAAACGAGAACGGCTGTTAGGAAATAGGCCAAAGGTAGCTTATAGCCCGATTTGCTGATACCCGAGGTGCTGGAGTAATAACTGAAAGACATCAAACCAAAAGCAATTAGCATAAATGTTTTGGATCAAGTAGGGCAGCGTAGCTGACCAACACTTACCCATAAAACATGGGCGAATACTTTAAATAGCCCTCGAATTCCCAGAACGTAAATAGATTGCCGGCCACTTTGTATTCCGGTTCAGACATGCGTTTGCGTGGATCCGTCTCATCGTGCTTTGTTGCAAAATACTATACGAATTGTGGTCCAGTTTGAGAAATATGGAATTTGCATGAATAAATCAAAACAATTGGCTGTGTCGTTACGCTTACAACCCACCTCCGGTCCAATGACAAAGGCCACCAATGGTATGGCAATCATAATGTTCACCCACATAAGCCAGCGCAGAAATGTAAAGTAGGAAGCAACACCAGATCCGAAATGCGATTCGATTTCCTTTATGCGCAATTCCCAGGGTATGAGCACGGTAAGGAAGCTGGTGGTTTCGCGTTTCCAATGCCGCCAACGCTGCAAATATATCACCATGGTAACAAATAAAAAAATAAAAGTTAAAGAAGCAAAAACATGAGTTATGCAACTCAAGTTGTGTCAAAGGAAATATTTATGCGTTCTGCCAACAGGAGCTGGAGCTGACAATTGCTACATAGTATATACATATGTTTATCGTATAGCATACATAGCTACATTTTCGAGTCCTTGAGCAATGTTTATAAGCCACTTATGGTGTTAAACAATATTATTGCGATATAATATTGCAATTTTTTTGTAGAAAATAAACTTTATTGGAATGTAAAGCACTTTTCGTAGTTAATGAAAATAATATTAGCTAGATGGTGCTTATATAATGTAATATTTTTTAAGGAGCATTGAATATATAAATACTTTAATAATATGATGCAAATGGTTAAATTTGTATATTGCTATATACTTTATATACCCTGTCTTATGCTACAAAGGGTATATTAAGTTTGTGCAAGCCGAAAATGTATGTAATATACAGAAGGAGAGATCGGAGACCCCCCCAAAGTTACCTATAGTTTGATCAGGGTGACTATTGAAGTTGATATACCTATATCCGTCTGTCCGTCTGTCTGTCAGTATGAACGCCTTGATCTTAGAGACCCCCATAGGTGTTTTAGAGGGTCTTTTACGTACGCCAACAATTTTTTACCTACATTTTATTCTTTGCTTGTAGTGCAATATGGCACTGTGAAAGGAATCATAAAAAAATACGATAGCCTACCAAAAATTGTCAAAATGGGATTATCAACAGCTGAAAAATATATTATTTTTTTTGGGTAATCAGTAGGTGCCACATGTACCAGAATTTACTCATATTCCAATGCAATTCCAGGGTATGAAAGAAATCAATTCAAATAAATAGTCAACTGCTTCTGTAACACGTTGTTTTGGTTAAACTGGATGTTGATGCTTGAACTCCACTTATTCCTGAACTTGAGAGTGCTCCTAAATAAAGCTTTGAAAAAGAATTACCTACAAAAGTGTGTGAGTGCCATAAAGAAAAATTGCGCTTATATATTTTTTTTATTCCCATTTAAAAAAATATATGTCTAACCCTTATCTGAGAGATGATTTTGAAGAAATATAACTTCTGGTGTCAGGGTTGGCCCAATTGTGAAGTACCTACTATATATTTTTGCAGCTCAATTTAATTTAAAAAATAAATGTGATTATGAGCAGTAGCCCATCGTATACATCAAAACATTTTTTTATAAAGGATCTTATAGTCAAATGATTTGAATTTGGATGAAGAATTTTTATAAAATCCTAATCCACGGAGGTCTGTAGATTTACCTTTAAACTGTTGTACCAATACATTTTCATGTTTTAAAATGATTTAAAATATTTTCGACATGAATCAAGAAACTTGATCTGCCTTCAAATATTACCTAGCACTTATAGTCTCGATGATACCATTGTTCTTATGTGCATACAGACAGACCTAGCTGGAGCAGTTCTTTCATCACATATATAGCAAAGAACACCTTAAAAGGATCACTATTTTATTAAACTGCTAAAGAATATGTAGATTACATCGATTAAATGATAGAAAGTTTGTAAAAGGTGTCTTCTAAAATTTATAAATGCCTATAATGCACATAGTTGAATTTTTTGTTGAATAAGTTATGATAGTCAACTTATATTTCTGTTCTTTTCGTTCTATTATATATAAATCTCGATTTGCCTAAATGAAGAATGAAAATCGCAAAAAAAAAAGTGATGTCAAGCTTTAGCTATTCGCTTTTTTAATAGTTTTTTGTTTTTACAAAAAATTTCAAAAATAATGGGCTTTAAAAGCGCTACATTTTACTTTAGTGAATTATGTTGCTGTTGATTTATTTGCCACCCAACGACAGCCAGCCAAAGTTGGCCATAAATTGTGTAAACATAAATATTTATATAGGACAAACGTACGGACTGACACAACTACATAGAAAAGCCGATGCATGATGTCCGCCCGAAGCCTTGAGCTGCAAATGCAGTGGCTAAACACTTTGCCTTGCTTGAAGGCATTTTGTAGTCATTTCCGGTCAGCAAAGTGTTTGCCCACAAAATGGCCGAACCCAGACATGTTGGTTTAGTCTATGGCTTGGCTATTGCTATTGCTGCTGTTGCGGGCATTAAGCGCTAAAGCAATGCTTTGGCAATGACATGGAAAATGCCAAGCTGGGCACAACATAATCCGGGTGTGCACACACGTGCAGTGTGTATATAAACTATCCGTGTGGCAATTAGTTTGTAGTTGTAGTCAGTGTCAGTTTTGGGAGAGCTGCTAAGGTGTTGAGAGAAAATCACTTACCGCTGCCATTAAAATTTTAAAACTCGCCCACAAATCTCTAGTGCTGCGTGACATGGCAAAGCGCTCCTGCAGCGCACCCTCGTGGCGTGCCACATACGTTTTGGCCTGTCAACGTAAAATCCAGCAGCACAAAGCAAAAATCCAGTTCAGGTGTTTTTGGTGTGAGCATCATTAAAAATGCCAAACAGCAGGAAAAGAAAATAAAGATATTTGGAAGATAAAGTGGGGAAAATATTAAATGGAATCGAAAAGTTTGTTTTGAATTTAATGGCTGACGCGAGTTGTCGTAACATTTTCCCAACGACTTGACAGGCATTACAATAACAACAGCTGTTGAAGTGTGAAAATGTTAAGCCAATTCACGCCCTTGCTCGCCCAAATCCATTACCACTTACTTACCTGCCGTACTAGTTTCAGTTTCTTGCGTATGGGCCATGGCTGTAACTTGACCGATTGTATAACCTCCTTGTGTAAGCGTATATTTTCAAAAATTTGCTCTTGTGTAGATTCCTGATTGGTGCCCTCCTCTGTGGATAGCCAACACAACGCATAGACATAAAGTAAGCAAAATTATTACACATACGCCACATACGCCACGTAGGCCATGTCGCTCATGCAGCGTCGCAGTAAATGGCGCACGTAGCATGAAAAATTACCAGTCCTAAGACGTTGATTAGCCACTTGAGGCCAGTCTCAGTTTAGGCCAAATCTTTTAACAGCGCTTATGTGACTTGCCTGAGCTTGTTGTATAAACGCTGGAGCGTCGCCGCTCCATGCTATCCAACACGTGATCCATGGGACTCGATGCTCGACGCGAATAGCGACTGCCACGTTTGCCACGATAGCCGCGCACACTGGCACGTCTTTGGATTATTGCCGATACGGAAATTGAGTAGTCCTCCTCATCGTCAACATTTTCGTTGTCATCCTGCTCTTGTGGATTAAACTGTGGGTGATTGTTGTTATTGTTGTTGCTGTTGCTCTCGGCGTCGCTGCTCTGATTTGCAGTCGGAAAATCTGTGCACCAATACACATATTGTTAGTCTTTGGGGACTACTGACAGAAAGGACTATATGTGTGTGTGTTTAAGCTAATCTTACCGTTGAGATCGTCAGATCTGTTTTCCTCTTGGGATACGTTTCTGTTTTTCAGTATATTGAAATTAAAGTTATTTTTTTTTAGCTTTTTATGCACTTTTTAAAGCTACGCTCTTAAAAAATACCTGGTGCCTCTTTGTCCTCTGTAATACTCTCTTCTTACATCGGCAGTGCTCTGCATTTGCCTGCTGCGCTCCTCAAAGTCGCATGGTGGCGCCCAGGTCACGGATAATTGATGCGGTGAGGTTACGCCCGAGTTGTTCTAGGAATTATTATTCGTTTATTTGATTATATACCGCACACACAATTTTAATTAATTTTGCTTATCAGATTTCATACAAGCATAAATACTAAATATAAATTTAAACTTTAATCACAAACAGTTATTAAAAGCTATTTTATTTGCTAATCAATTTTTAATACTTTTTTCAATCACTAAAATTTTATAATTGCTTATTGATAAATATTTATGTCAATTTTAAATTAATTTGACTTTAATTTTATGGAGATTTTATGGACAACTATGCACACTAAAAATGTATAAAAATATTTTAGTTTATTTTTTCTTTCTTTGTGCCTTGTCAAAGCACAAGGATTTTTTTGTGCCGTAACGCGTAGGAGCAGCTTTGTACGCAGACTAAAAGGCTTGCTGACCAGTCTGGTTGACCAAAGCACTAGCAGGACATCAAAAGGACAACACGACGTTTTAAGTTCTATACACACTCACATACTCACCCATATACTTACACTCAAACTACTGACCCAAAGAGCGAGTCAGCGCGCAAAAGTTAAATTTTTTTCTAATAATGAATGAATATGAATGAGTAGCAGCCACGGCGGTTTGTGACCGGGCCAACGAACCAGAAGCCAAGCCAACAAAGCCAATGTATCAAAGTGTAGCAAAACGTGCCCAAAACTAACACACGCTCAAAATTGACCATAGTAAAAGAATGTACACAGATACAGCACAGGCAGCATTGAGGTAGGAACGGGCAAGGGTGCAGCTACTCATCCTCGCCCAGTTGAAACGAAGACGAATGAGCACAAAAATGGCCAACGGCATGTGATAACAACGCCTGGCATAACCAGCTAGTCAGTTGGGTAGTCGGTAAGTCGGGCAGCCGGGCAGCCTGGCAGATCGGGACAGTCGACCAACCTGAACTTCGAATGTCCATTTAGATTTCACTCTATGTGGGAGTGTGTCTGCCTGTGTGTGGATTGCGTGCGATTGAGTCACGTTGTATTCTTGGCCTGACTCTCTGCCTCTTTGCCGAATGTAAATGAAAATCAAACATGCAAGGGTTGATAAAGAAAATCGCGAATTATTATGCATATATGTACGATACTAGTGCTGCGTACACTGAGAAAAAGAATTCGTCTTAGATCGAATTTTAATAAATACGAATCGGTCGGGGCGGTGATCGAGGGTGAATACCTACCTACCACCTACATTTCCAAAAAAATGTTAAAATTTTCTAAAATTTTTGCATGAGACGTTGAGGATGGTAGTCGTATCCCATTATATTAAGTCGCTCAGAGTGTCGAACAGACGGACAGATTATTTGTACGGATTCTTTGTAACATACATTTGCATTAAGTTTGCATATTCATTACCTTAATATACAGGGTAAATACATTTTCGGAAGTTATATGCCTAAATTTCGAAATGTGTCCCCTGAAGCGGGTGAACTCATGTAGACTAAACCATAAAAATTATTTTACTTTTTGAGGTGCCACCGGAACATAGAGCTGTTTTAAAAATTGCACCATCTCAAGTCGTTGCACCTTGCTAGGACCACTTTGCGTCGAATTTTAAATGCGGATCTGCATTTACTCGCTAGATGAATTTTCGTCAAAAAAAAGTCATCGAAAATTACGATGTTCGCATACGGCCTGTAGGGTCAGCTGCCGCGGCCTTTAGGGCGATATTATTTTTCATACGTAAATAACTAGTTGCATTTGGTATATCCATTTGCCCAATTTTAATTTTAATTAACATATTAACCAACAGATGGCCCACCCCATATAATTTTGTGATGGAATTTTTCTTATGGTACTCTTGTAACACATTCATTGTATTTTTAAAATCAAAGTGTCCCTGTATTTCTGGGACCATCTGATGGGGACCTTCAATGCAGCCTTAGCCCACCCTTTACAACAGCCTAGTCCGGCTGATCAGTTAGAAGACCAATCTGGACGTCATCCGGGTATAACAGAAAAACACTGTTATACCTAGAGATAAAGATCACCGCTAGTCAGATTGTAGAACAAGCGCTTGACTTACTCACACACAAAATCCATTTGCAGCAACCCACAATCAGACAAGATGAGATAAGAAACTTATTAATGACCGAGCTCTTGCAGCCACTATTTAAGCAGAGACTACTTCGGAGAATGTTCCAGTTGACTCTCCATTCCAAGGACAAGGCAAGAATGATGAAAATGAGTTTAAAGCGGAAGCTCTCGGAGGCTTGAAGGCCTTGGTACCAGCCTTTGGCAGGCAACATGAGACACAACACCTCTTCTTTAAAGCGTTGATCTTAAGTGCTATTCTAAGGAGACAGTACTTCCGTGCCCAATGGGAAATTCCGTGTATAGTTATAATCCACAAGCCCGGCAAAGCGGAGGATGATGCAGAAATTCTACGAAAAGTCTACCCAAAGTCTGGGTGACACTGATTGTGAACCGGCTCGTAGAACAGGTGGACATTCACAAATTTCGTTTCTAATAAGCGCATGACACCATTAAATAAATTAAATAAAGGGAGTACTTCAATGAAGTATTAATATATAAATATTGGACCGAACAGTTATTGGAGATAGACAACAAGGAGTACTGCTATGAAACCGGCATTGGATTGATGGTATTTTTATCTAAATTCTCAGATCCTATTTTATCTATCTACTTTGACAACTTTGCTATCTTTAACTCTTCCCCCTATGAATACGAGGCAGGTGATGGTGGTCAGCGGTTGAAAGCTGGGCTCGCAGGTGGAATGTAGCCTTGAAGCCATCCTTGTGCAGGGCGATTGAAGCTAGAGAAACGCTTCTTGCCGCTAGAAAGGGAGGCCAAATACCTATATCAATACTCTTCACAAAAGCCTAAAACTCGTGAAAGTGTTATGGCTACCAACGCTGCCCTCTCCTTCAACGATGTAGGAGGGTAAACAACAATATGGTGTGACCAATCGATCACCATTCACAGCTGCGGTATGGCGGCTCGCACGAAGCGCTTACTTATTCAGTAGCTACTGATTAGGGACTGTAACTCATAGCTGAATGCAAATGAGACTGAAGGAATTCAACCTTGCATCGAGACCTGAGACTGGAGATCTTCAGTCGCCGCAACGAACGACTCTGGAGACATCAAAACAGATTGAAGAAGAACTTAAATCATCTCGTGTCCAAGGATATTTCCTTCCATCAAATCATTGCATAAAATGGCTTAGCCAAAATGGAAACTGAAACCGAGGCGATACAAAACTTGTTCTACTTTTTTCTCAGTGCACAGTTTTAGTGTATATGTAAGCGTGTCTATGAGTATGTGCATAGAGGCGTGCCACACTATTGAAATATGTTTTCATATAACTTTGGAGTCCTTTGTATTTTGTTGTCCTTTGCCTTCTCTGATTTCACTTTCGTTATACGCCTACATTTCGCTGGTTTTGCCTAGAACTTTTTAATTAAATGAATTTCAAAAGGAGCTGCCCGCATCTACAGTTCTCTTGTTGTTCCTCCCAGATGTCTCTACTGTCTACTATGAGAGTTGTCTGTTCTCCGTCCGTTTGTCGGCTTTAATTAACGTCAAATTTATTTGTGCGTGTCTGGTCGCGGCTGGCAAGCTTTGACTAGTTCTTACTGGTTCTCCAAGCTAAAGTCGAGTAAGTTCCGACTGGTTTGCTTGGTTTTCGAAATGATGTCGTGTATTTATCATTTCAAGAACGCACGTGTAGCATAATTTTAGGCATTAGCAGTTATGGGTTCATTACCCGCTGTGCAAATGACAATTGAACTTGAAACAGTTTCGATGAATGCGTGCTTAGAGGTCAAAGCTAGGCAGAGAGCAACTCTTAAAGTAAGACCCATGGCATTGCTTAACCAGTTGACCCAAATAACTTGTTGTAGATACTAGGGCCTGCCCTGCTCTGTGGCAGCTTGTGGCACTAAGTGGCTTTTCATGTTCGATTGCAATTTAGGCGTTTGGGCTACCATGTTGGGCGCCCGACGGCCTTTTATTTGTAATAAATCTTGCTCTTGTACATCGGCGCCGCCTTAAACTATGCAACACATTCACGCATGGGCTTGACCCAAAAAACAATTCAAACAAATATAGGTCATACATGTATTCGATTTGGAGAAACAAAAAAACCAAGCTTTAAAAGGCACAATTTAAATAGAAGTTAAGAATATGATCGATGCTCGAACTCCTTACATGCTTGGTAAGCTGGTTCAAGATGGGGTTTCTCACAGCTGTATCACGCTTCCCGCTTTACTGTTCCTTCCAAAAAGGAGTTGTAGCTGTGCCAGTGGCTTCGCGGATCTAGGCGCGTCTTGGCGTATACGGAGCTTTGGGAGCTATTCGAACTTCGACAGCTGGCAGTCGGCCTTGCAGGCTTGGGCATTGCCTCTGCATCCAAATTGTTTCGCATTATTTCACGCGCCACCGTGAATACAACCTCCTGCTTTATTACGTGCTCGCCCAGTAACTGGCCATGGGGATAGTTTTCGCATCGAATACATTAGGTGGCAGTTCATTGAGCATGTGACATTGCTTTGTTTGATTTGGACATTTGCCGACAGGCTGTTATAAGTTAAGTCGTTCTGCCTGAAAACGTCGATCCAGTCCCCTGCAGTAGTTCTAGTTTTTAAAACTTATTTGACCATTTTCGTACTTATATTCCGCGCGGAGTTCATCTTTAAATGTCGTTTTCAAAATATTTGTTAGCTTGGCTTCATTGTGCATAACGCTCATGTTTATGTTGTAAGCATGTGGCAAGCCTATGTGTCCCAGGCCATGGAATTTATTATTTCGAAAGTAACCAGTATAACGCGTGCCATCCGGACATATATGTACATATAGTAGCCGCAGTTCTGCATTCCCAAATGGTTGCTTGTGCCGTAGAATTTGGAACCTGTAAGAAATGTATCGACCTCTTCAGAGAAAGAAATGACTGCTCGTTTTGTATAATTATTGTATACACGGAGTGATATTATTTTTTATTGTTTTAGTCTATGCAAAATTTAATAAATGAAGTTTGAGTCAAAGTAAAACAAAATATTTTTTTTACAATTTCCAATCGGAGTGCTTGTAATCCAGAAAACTAGCTGGACGTGTTAAATTGCTTGGCACCACGCTAATTGTCTCTTCGGGTAGTTGCTTCATGCGTTCAGTTATATTTTTCAGCTGTTCCACATTATCCGCTAAGGGGATATCATCAAAACTGTCGGTATCTATGCTCGAACTACCAGCTATGCCCACACAAAAGGCATCGGAGCTGCTGTCATTATTTAATACTGCATTTGTTATGTGGGCGGACGTAAACTTTAAAGGATGTTTGCCTTTACACATTTTTAGTGGCTTATTGAGAATATCATGCTTGACAAGCTTGTGCTGCAGATGGCTATAATCGAGCTCGTTATTTGGTGCATAGACCGCAAGTTGACTTGTCATAGCTTTTTCCTCCTGTAAATTGCATTTTATAATTTCGCGGCAAAAACGGGCTGGTGGTTCTTCCAAAACAGAGCTTGGACCGTGCCTGCAGTGACTTTTTATCCATTGTACCTCCTTGGGAGAACTAACATAGTATTTGGATGAAAATGGTGGCATGCGATGGATTGCAAAACCGGTTTCCACATCAAAAATGGCTGCTTCCATATCGAAAGTATTTGGTTTAAGTGGACGTGGCACTAGCTTGTGTGTCAAATAGGAAGTCGGTCCTGTCGGTTGCAAGCCAAATGTGCGCTCTGTCTGATAGCGTCTGTCACTGTCTTGAAGATAGTCCCATTCATCGCTGTTAAACTTGTTGTCTTTTAATATGCCCTTTACCACAAGTCCATCCTCAAAAGACATTTCGTCTATTTTCATCAGCCTACCGTTCTCAAACTCGCCCTTAAGCGTAAATTTGTAGGGTGCTGATAGCTTTATGTGGCCATAGCCGTGAAATTTGCCATTCCGAAAGCAACCACGGTATTCGGTGCCGTCTGGATAATGATAGGTTCCGAATCCCTCCATTGTGTTCAGCGCATCATCCCAGGATCCTTCATAGCTGCTTTTTGTCACAAAGCTGCGTTTCAAAATGTTTTCCTTTTTATTTCCTTTTAAGCCAGACTCAGCCATTTGGAGGTGTCTCTTGTTATACGGTTTTATGGCTATTATATTATTTTAGAAATTATTATTACTATTTGTGTTCAATTTAACTTAAATTTTCAAACATTTTAAACACTTGATCTGGTTGCGTGTGGTGCACAGCTTGTTGAGATTCCGGCTAGTAGCTTTATGACTTAATAAACAATGGCTTGTCCGGGTCGTGCTTTGGGCGTGTTTTGGGGTAAGAGTATTTGTTTAAGTTGGCTTTTCCATTGTTTAGGTGTGGCTTGGCCATCAAACGCTTAACTTGTTTTCGCGTGTCCTCGTTGGCAGCTCCTCTAATGAACTTTTTATGGCCAGAAACATACATAAAAAATGATTTTATCTTGACGTATGGCATTGCTTGACAATAAACTGTCTGTGCATTGAAATAAACATTTATGAGTTTGCGAATCTCCCGGGAAAGGTGCGCTACTCTCGAACAGAAAAAACAAATGCTATGTAATGAGTAGCCACATGAGTAAAACTTCAATTGGAGCATTTAAATTTAAGCTTCTAGTAAATACAACGACCTGTAAATGTTTCAAGGTATTGTGTGGTATTTGTAAACTCACCTTGAAACGTTTTTAAAATTGGGAGCTGAGCTCCCTGTACTCTTTGCGTTTCCACGAGTCTTTCCTTAATTTCCGTAGTATTTTTTTTTGGTTGAAAATAATACTATAGTCGTGCCAGCCCGATTCGAAAACAATGCAAAGTCTAATCAGTAATCAGGGAACACCAAAAAGAGTCCACCGTAATTTGAAATTTTGTTTTTAAATAGAACACTTTTAAACTACTCCTTATGAAATGGAATAGGACTTACAAATGATAAAAATTATAAGCCAATGTTTACCTAAGTTGAAGTTTAAGATGTACCTTGTCCACACATATTTGAAGTTTTTCGATATTATATCGATAACTTACCCCGTTTATCTTTGGGTGAATTTATAAGCTTACACAAACGCACACACACATTATAGTAGCTATCCTTTATCTATTTCGTAAAGGTATAATCCTTTTAATTGAGCGTAGTATGAAAATTTCAAAATATATATAAATGGAATACAGTATGGAGTCTAGCTCTCTGCCCTTTTTTAATCAGGTTCATGTTCCTACTTTAAAACATAAGGCAAAAACATAAACCTTGAAACGTTAGATTGCCTAGAAACAACCCTGCGATTCTGGTTCCGCCGTAAATGAGTTTCTTTGAACTCACCTAAATTTATATCAATTCACAATATGGTGCAAACAATGACTGCTCTTGGGGAAACTACTCCATAAACTACGTGACGCTGATTTTCGTCAAAATATACGCCAGTGACGGTATATTTTTGAAGATTTTCCATATGATCTTGACGCTTCGCCAGACCCCCCCCCACCCCCTGGAGCGTCACGTAGTTTATGGATGATCCCTATATATATATTTTTTTTTGATTTAAAGAAAAAAAGGGTTTAGTTCCTTACACACTAAATAATTTCCTAACACAGAAATAACATAAAAAAGGCAAATATCATCCAATTAATAAATAGAAAGGAGGAATGTCACGATTGAGCATTCGTTTTGGCGAATCCTTGTTTTTTAAGCCGCCTCAAAGCCCAGCGGGAGGTTGTCTCCTTGCACCTGAGACTCTCACTGTATCTACTAGTGTGCCTCACTGTCTGCTCTTCTTCTGTGTGCAGATTAACGTCAAGATGCAGACTTGAATTGCGAACGTACCAGGGTCAATTTGCTATTTGCCTTATTATTTGATTTTGCAGTATCTGGATACTTTGACAGCTTTTCTTTGCTGCGATACGTCAAATCTGCAGCCCGTAGAGCCAGATCGGGGCGACAAACTGAACGTACACACTGGAAAGTATTTATTTATCGAAAGATATAGGCAATACTCCGCTCCTCATATAAGCACCAAAAATTTCCACTTATAAAAACTAAATACTTTTGCGTGCAGACTTTTGAGAGTTTAATAAACAAAACATTTTTGACCTTTTTCAAAACAACCCTAACGTAATTAATTTTCCATGATTGGCCTAAAAACAGCCATACCAGACCTTATAAACAAATAATAAGCGAGCCTGCTTTATTGGGGAAAGCCCGACTATTCAATACCCTTTCCGCGATAACACATATAAAATTGAATGTGATTTGATGGTTATTTTCTTTCATATTCGGATTTAATCGGTTATCGCTACATAAGACAAATACCTATGTGGGTAGCTAATAACCGACATTAATTCAATTCACCTCGCATTTTGGTTTTTTTGATGATTAATATTGTTAGTATCCTACTCATTTTTTTAGTTCATTACTGATATCACCACTCTTCTATTTAAGGCACAATGCTCTCCTTACTCTCTGCACTCTACTCCACAGACCACGTGCATGGCTGGACTCTGAGCACTCCCTGCGGTGCATTAAATCAAGCTCACTTACCTCACTTGTGTTGGTGCACGCACCACTGTGACCATCATGGCTCCCATTGCGAAAGTCCACCGAACCACCTGATGAACGTCGCGGCTTGTTAATGTCTAGTCGCAGTATGCCAGGTTTGGGCCGACGTGGTGCTACAGCAGGCGTGCTACTGGTGGCATCGGCAACATCAGGAACTGCAACTGATGCAGTTGCTCCAGTCGCCTTCTGCCCCTGCTCAGCTGCTGTCTCGTCTTGCATGCCACCAAGCGCAGCGTTTCCCAAGAGTCTCTATGCGCAACTTTCGCGCGCACACGTCCGCTGTGCACCGTCAACGGGAGCGTACTATAACTCGATGCCATGAAGCAACAATTACGCGCTGTATATAAACAGTGAATTAAATGGTGGAGGGGCAGGGTCTTTGATACACCCAGGCGTCATCGTAGTCATCGTCATCATCGTACAATAAATGTGAATGACGTTGGTATGCTTGTTGGCAACAGGACTCGAGAGGATGGGACGGGTCGGGTCGGGATGGGTCGCTATATGACAGAACGGGACACACGGCACTTTCAACTGTTTCTTGTAGCTGCCAGTTGGCCATCAACCATACAGCGGCATTATATGGTTCGTTGTCCAGGTCCCTCTTGTAAGAGCTGTCATGTTGGCCACATGTTGCCGCAAATAGGCGCGTGCAATGTGCGTGAGTGTGTCATCACTTAGCTACTATGTATATACATACATATATTTACTGGGCCCCTGCGTTTTTAAAAGTGAGTTTACTTTTTTTTAGTTGTTTATACTCTTTTTAGGAAATGTATAAAAAGTTTGACCAGAAGCTTGTAACATCTTGCCTTAAGTAGTATAGACAGTGCTTGGACCATCCTAGATGCGTGAATAGAAACATTAACTTTTGCAGTGCTAACAATGTGTCGAGCTTTAAAATGTAATATTAATAGCCATAAGGATGTATTCGCCTTAAAAAGATGGCACTCACAGCTCTTGATCGTTGGTAGAGCGAGGTTTTAATTGGGAAATTGTGACGGAAGTCGGAAGTTGGTTGACTATCGATTAAAAAGCCGTAAGGTAAGACTCCCTGTCTGGCACGCAGTTTTTTCATCTCCAAATATACATTTTACTTCCACTTGTAGTATATATAAATTCGGTTTCGATATCGGCAATTACAATGCTGCAAGTCTTAAGATAAGAACATTTATCGATAATTTAACGATTTTGGTTGATGATTTATCAGTATTATAAAAGCACTCAATTCTGTTGTATAGAAAGCTCTTCGTAAACTAAAATCTTTTGTGAAATAGACGCAGTGCGATAAACTTACTTTTGAGCTGGATGCATGATGCACTAACTGAAGTAGTTTCACTTACAAATATAAAGAGTACACAAAATTCGGCGCCTCCAAGTTTGATAAGCGTCCTTAGTTTTAGGTTCATTTCGCGTTTTTTTTTAGGGCTTCCACCTTTGTATAATTATGTCTGTGCCCCGAAAAGTGTCAGCCAAAAATATAATGTATACATATATCGCATGTCGCATTTTCTGTCTGAATTTTTCATTTTTCATTTAGTACAGGCCATTAAATTTACACACACACATACTCATACAAGTTCGTATACAAGGTTGTATATAGGTCATTAACATGGCTTGCCTTTGGTTTTCGTAATTATGGTGCTCACTGTTTGTCCTCTAATTTCCAATACAATATGGAGTTACAAGATGGCGATGATCAAACTATGGCGGTTGTTACCTGTCTGGGCCAAGCCCCCGTGCTGTGCGTTCAAAGTGGCGCCTGTTGATATGCAATGGTTTTTTTTTTATTCTACGCTACATGCGAAGCGCGTTACATTACTTGAACTCTTAGTGTGGTTGTATGTCCGATTAAAATTAATAGCTGAAATAATTAGTTTTTAATGAAACATAAATTAAAACAATTTTTAATTATTACTTTGTTTTATTTCTATGGTATTTCGTATGCAAAAAACTAATTAAAATTACATTAGTTAATAACTTGCCTTTCTTACATGAATGGGTGGAAATTATTATAAATTATTTTTTTTTTTTTTGGAATGCATGAGTTGTTGTTAATGAATGTGCGTGTCTGTTGAAAGAAATGTGCGTAAATGCGTTGCGTTTTGTTACGTAAACGAGCGAATTTTCAGTTTCAGTCTCAAAAATTTATGCATAACTAGCTAAATTCAGTTTTGTTAATTTTGTATAAAATCGTATCTAAAATAATTATTGTCTTATTTTATATACTTTAACAAAATTCGCGTAAAGTAAAAAATTCTGATACTCAACTGTTAGAAAAAAAATATATATGTTGTAGTAAATAATAATAACCAATATGAAATTTGGAAATTATTTATGCTTAAAACTCAGCTTCTTAACTTATTTTTATACTAAGTTACCTTGCCCTACCCCACATTTTGAAGCACGTAAGAAATTCAAGTACAATATAAATAAAATGTCGCTAATACGACTACTACTTGCGAAAATTTTACATTGTACAAAAATTTCAGTGCTACCTTAAGCAGCTTTAAAATCTAACAATCCACTTTAACTCTGGTAATCACTTATACGCCACGTATGCCCTAAGCTACTACGCACGGCACAGCTGCGTAACAATCATATACTATAAGTAAGCAGCCATGCTGAAGCTTATACATACTCTATAAGCACATAAAAGTAAAATCGATTTATGCATAAAAATGTTGTAGCTACCATGCTGAAAATATATGAATAACAAACATTTGATCTTTGAAGCTGGGCAACGTTGCGTATGCGCAAAGTGGGAAAGTACCTTCTTACTTATTTGCTTTGCCATATATTTCAGTTAGCAAATAGTACTCAGAAAGGGGAAAGGAAACTTCTATTATGCTTTTATTTTGCACACTTTAAAGCAGGTTGCATGTGCTTTTTCTTTGTACTCTGTACCCTAAGTTCAAGGGTTATGTTAGCTTAAGGACAAATTTAGTAAAAACCCAGAGGGCTTATATCGAAATAATTAGGATGATCCAGAAATCATTAGAGCCAGAAGACCAAAAGAGATTTAAAAAATTTCGCTATTTTGTGATAATGGCAACTGTTATAAATAATTAAGATTTTTACGAAGTATCATTAAAATGACAGAATTTGGTAGTCATAGTGAAAAGATTCGAAACTTTTGCATATTTCAATTAACTCAATTTTTGGAAACAAAACGAAAGAGAGTCCCAACAACTTTTTTCCAATGCTAAAGCTATTAATGATCAATTGTTTGGACCAATTTGTATAACTTAATAGCAAGAACTCTTATATTGCAAATTAATGCTCAAAAGATTCTATTTTAAAAAATTCGTTGCACTTTTTAGAGATGCCAATCCCTTTTTTCGCCTAAAAGCTCAAATGAAACCATCTTTGTTTTTAAAAGCTTGATTCAACATTTTTTTTTTGTGTATACCTCCCCTTTTCAACATCAACTGTTTATTCCTGTTCAAACTTTTTTAGTAAGATGCTTGAAAATTTGAAAAGCACATTAAAATTGTTCAAAAACTATGGAAATTAGAAAAGGTACAGTGTATTTTATAGTCGTGTTGGCTCGTTCAACTGCTTTAAAGTGAGCGTTTTCGTTTATTTGCTTAGCTTTTTAACCAGTTTTTCAGAAATTCAAAAAATTGGCCAAGTTAAGTTCTGTGGTGGCAAACGGGTTCGCTCGGCTGCGGTTATACTATAAATCTGTTTACGTTTCGTTGGCTTTTTGTGGCAGTTCGTTAAACGTGGCGTATGATTAATGTGTAATGTTTGTGTGCTTAATGAATTGTTTGTCGTTTGCGTGTATCTGTGTGTGTGTGTGTGTTTGTGTGATTGTATCTATGTGAGTGTGCGTGCGAAATACTTTTTCTTACCTTATTAATACTTAAATACATGTTGAGCTTAAGCTTTATTGTTACTAATTGACTTATGTCTACGCCGTTTATACTTGGCGTGTTTCTCAGCTCGTGCTCGTGCTGGACATTCCTAAGCTGGCTACGCTTTTAATTTCACGTTTATTAATTTGGTCAAGTAGTCCATTCAGTTATCATAAGCATAACTAAGAGCTTAGTCATTTGCTAATTTACTTACTTGTTATTAACTTACTCGTATTAAGTATATAAGCTAGAGCGCTCTATAAAATATCGTTTCGTTTGTCGTATAAAAAATAAACTGTTTTGGCAGCTGATTGCTACGCCAAAATAAGCTAAATATAAAATCACTTAACAGCTAATAAACGCACACATTACGCCTGCCGTTGCTACCAACGTCCCAAGTCCCAGGCCTTACTCCAAGGCTTAGAATGTTGTCACTTTGCCCAGGCGCATGCCAAGCAATTTACGACGCTTTTTGGCGCTTAACTTTGTCCAAATGGTGCTGCTGCCTTCCACCAGCAAAAACTCATCGCATAAATCATCCGTTTCTTTGGCTATGCCGCCATAAAAATGATCTTCTTGATATTTCTCGGAACGCGAATCGCCGGAAACGAAACCGCTTTCCGGACGCGAGAGTGAGGCGGTGTGCCAGGGCAGTTGTTGAAACCAGCGTGCAACTTTAGCCGTCGACGAGAGCTGTGAAAATGCAAAAAAAAAAAAAATGAAACCAAAAAAAAAGGCACAAGTTGATTCAGTGTGTAAATTTATGTAAATGAGTTATGTGTGCAAATTGCTGCTGGTTGCTGCCCGGCGGACAAACAAACCGGAAGCAAAAAAAAAAACGCACAAGTTAAGTGAAAAATGGCGACACTTGTTTTTTTGCGCTTTGAAGTTGTTGTTGCTGGGAATGCCTACCGGCAGCATTTTTCATTTATCAAACGGAAATTTATGTAGTCTGCTGTGTATATCTCATTATAGTATATATACTTGTTTATGTGCACAACTGCGCCCAAAAGTATGCTGCATGATTTTTCTGTTCTCTGCCGCCATTTTGCTTATAATACATAGAGGAAATTTGTTTCATGGAGATTATCTCAACATAATTGTTTACGCTTTTATTATTGTTTGACTTAATTGAATTATTCAAAAATGTAGTTTATAAACATATTTAGTATTTATTGCTATTTGTTGTTTCTTTTATATATTTTATTTCTTTTATACATAACCTAAATATAATTGAGCATTTTTGTTTGCCAATTGAGTTTCTAGTTTAAACATTTCATTTGCTCTGCTTTATTAAAGTTATATTGTTAAACAAATTATATGCATAGTTTATAGGTATGTGAGTCTGGAAGTACATAGATTTGGGCAATTTAATTAAAAAATACAACAACGGCTTGATAAACACTTATAAAAATAAATACATACAAGTATTTCTAATATTTTAATAAACTAATTTTTATCATATAGTAGTATAGGCTTAAGTTGTGATAGTTTTTACCATATATATACGCAGAAAATACTTTATGCAGCAGTTTTAACAAAGTTACTTTATTTAGCATTTACATATATGTATATGTATGTATATCTTTTATATTGCTGATATGCTGCTTTGAATTTTCACATAGTATACGATATAGATTCATTTCTTTTTAAAATACTTTGCAAGTCTAAGCATAATGTTTGTTTCTTTGGCCTCTAGCTGACTTAATTGCTGAAATTTTTCACTTATGTAAAAGCATTTTAAACAATTGTGGCTAATATTTTTAATACTGTTCAACACACGCACACTTATATACTGGCATTCTTACTCATACACACACATTCATGACCTTTTTAAGAGCTCCTAAGTCCTTTTTATACTCTATGAACAGGCAGGCAGCGGAGATTTTTGGACAGTTGTTTAAAAATTTGCAAAATGTTAGATTTCTAATGGCGTCATATCGGCATATTTTATATATAATGGATTTATTGATACCAAATTTAAAGGAATCTTATTTAGAAAGCTTCATTGAATAGTTAGAATTATTTAAAATTTGAACCTTAAAAAATTTTGATAATTTCCAAAACTGATTTTTACAGCTTTCAATTATCACAATTTTCCAAGAATTAGTTTTCTACGCGTTTTAAACCTTTTTAAGATGAAACACGTAAAGTTTTTAAAGAAATATTGTTAATGCTTAATACGACGGCGAGTGCTTGTTCTAGGATTTGTGACGTTAAATTATATATTTTCATTTGTAAGACAGTCTGTATATGAAGCTAGTGGACACGGTTTTCCGATCAGTAAGCACCAAGCCTCACTTTCAAAAAACTGTTCTTATTTACAATCTCAGATTCGCTGTCTTGCCTGCTTGACCAAGTGCTTATAAACTTTCAGAGCTTTCGGAGCTCTTTTAACACTAAAACTAATCTTATCGAAATCTGTTTCGCTTGTTTTGGGAAAAGCTCACTTGGTAGTATGCCTTGCCCAGGCTGTGCGCTGCACCTGGCTCATCATCTGGCTGCGATTGGGAACCTTTTCGCTGGTGCTACGCGTTATAAAACTGGGTGTGGCCGATAATTTTCGCTGGTTGGTAATATTTCCCGCCTCATCTGTAACACGGAGCATAAAACGCGCTTCCTGCGAGCTATGTGCATTGTTGTTGTTCTGGGTGTTGTTGTTGCTTTGACTGCTGCCTGCGCTGATGTTGTTGTTGCTGCTGCGCAGGCGTGGTGAAGAGGGTGAGTCCAAGGTTGAGGAGCTGCGGCTAGTATCGCGAGTGCTGGTTGAGCCGCAGGCCATGCCGGCTAGATTACCATTAGCCGCCTTGAGCTGTTCCTCCAGATTGTTGAGATTCTGCTCTATGCTCAGACGTATATCATCATTAAGCGGAGTGCTGCCCGCATAGGAGTTGCGATTTAGTGTGCCCAGAGGTGAGTGTGCCAGATTACCAGGTATATGTGCTACAGGCGAGGTGAGAAAGTTAAAGCTGCTAGCAGCATTGCTGCTAAGCGCAGGCGTGGCAGAACTGCAGGACAGCGGATTGACGTAAAAGAAGGAGTTTTGTGAAGTGGATGTAGACATGGGCTGCGCCGAGCTGCTCAAGTTCAGCGTCTGCAAGCGATTCAACAGCTCCTGATTAACTTGAAACAGATCCTTGGAAAGCGTATCCTGCTGCTGCTGTTGCTGCTGCTGCGAGTTCAGCTGCTGCAGCTGATTACTAATGTTTTGTAGCTGGTTCATCGAGGGATAGGTGCTGCCGCTCAGCGTATTTGTGGTATGTGCCGCATTGCTGCTCACATTGAGTTGCAGCAAGCCTGTGGGTGTGGCAAGTGAGGGCGGCGTTGATGGCGTCTGCTGCGTTTGTGACATGGTTGGAGTTTGTTGTTGCTGCTGCAGGTTTTGTAAATTCTGACTCTGCTGGTTTAGTCCGCTCAGCTGTTGACTGAGCGAGGTCAGTTGTTGGTTAATGTTGCCCAGATTGTTAATCTGTTGGTTTATGCTGGCCAAATTGTTGTTGTTGCTGGAGGCCTGTAGCAACAGCTGCAGCTGAGAATTGTTTTTGGGTTTGCATTATTAAATGTTTGTAGATGTTTGAGCAAACACGAACAACAACAAATTGCTATGAAAACGTGCAAAATAAAAATGCAACAAAATGGCGGCAATTAGGTAAAAAACGTTTAGCAAAAAATCATGCACACTTTGGCAGCCAATTGGAGCAACAAAATATTAAGGCATAACTCAGAAACACAGTATGTGGCTTTGATGGGGGCCCGCAAATTAAGGCAAACAACAACATAAACTTTCTAAAACAAATGCGTAAACAAAATGGCGCATAACTCACCTGTGGCGCCATGCCAATATTGGCGGATGTTAGACCAGCGCTCTGCTGCTCATTGTAGGCGCCCAGTGAAGCCAGGTGCTCGAGCAGCTCACGATTCTGCTGCAGCAGCTGTTGCGTGCGCGCCTATTGGGGGGGTTGCATATATTTATTAAGCTGCCGCTTAGTGCTGAGGCTAGACTTACCTGCGCCTCTATGCGCGCATTTGTCTCCGAGATGAGTTGCTCTCGCACTAGCATTAGCTGCGCCAAGGCCTGGCGTGTTTGAGAGGCCTGTGCCTCCAGCTGATCCTTCAGCTGACTAACCTCCGTGCGTGGCGATGAGGGCGTGCTGGGTGATTTGTCTTCCATATCGCGCTGCAAATAGCAAAAATATGCGTTCCTTATAAGGTTGACTATAGCAACAATTACTAAGCACTTTCTACAGATAAACAAGTAGTATGTATAAACAAATATTTTGTTTTAACTTTGTGTGGGATTTTTTTTTATTCTTTCACTAGCTGCTCATAAATAATGCCAAGGAATTTCTTAATTTTTATGGCGTTTTAATTGTTTTAATGAGCCCAAATGTTTTGCTCTAATAAAGAAATTAAATATTTTAATTACTTGTTTTTGCGCATATTTATTATAAATATGCAAATTGGTTTATTTTACAAAAATATGCACGCTTATTTGTGTGCCACTTACCAGCAGGCTAGGAGATTTTCTTAGACCCGGCTGCGGCAGCAGTTCCAGATGATTCGGGCGCTGCGGCTGCGTATGATTCAAATCTGGCATTATGGTCATGTGTTCTAAAATTGTAAGAAGAATAGAGAGTATTATATAAGCTGGCAACAGCATAAATGCGTGTTAGTGTACCAGGCTGCCCTTCATTTGTCAAGGCCAGCATGAAACATTAGCCACCTGCAGTTGCGTTTAATTTCCACTAAATTATAAAATATCGTTAGCACTTGGATCTTCATTACTTTGTATACGCTTTTTAATTTTTATTTATGCGCTATATTTGTTTTGATATGTTTATAGATTGGCCACAACTGTGAGCGGGCAAGGCTATATGGGATTGCCGGATGTGTTCCCGCCTGGCTTTGGGTAGAGTTCAATGCCGCTGTAGCTTCATTGTTTATAGCACAAGTACTCATAAGTAAGTAGCTACAAGTAATTAGCGTAAGTGAATGCTTGCCACCTTGCCAGCATTTATTTTATTTTTTTTTATTGAAATTTCATGTCACACCTTTGGCCTGTCAGTTTAAATTTGCACACAAAAATATATTTATATTTTAGTAATTTCTTCTACGAACTCTATGAAAATTTTCAATTGTATTTTGGGCTTTTCTTTTGCCAGCCAACCAAGAGTAGAAAATTTTAGTACGTCATGCAGCAGCCAATTCTAAAGCAAATACTTTGCCTATTTTCGGCAATGAAATTTTTTTGCACAATTATTTTTGGTATTCCAAGTGCGCCTATAATATACGAGTATATCTATAGATCTTATGTGCTAAAAGATTGAAATTCCTGCGAGCTTAAGCTGTAAAGATCGTTAATAGTTTCTAAATGTAAAACTAGCTTTCAATTAAGTTTTTGGTTTTTCGAATACCGTGCAATAAATCAAACAAAGCATATAATTCTCAAAGCAACTTTTGTTTGTAAATAATGCCTTCAACTTTTGACTAAGTCTATTTATTTAGTATTTATTTCTACTACTACTAGCGTACTCATCTACACATGCCAAGTTCTAATTCTGGATATTGCTTTTAAGTTTCGCAGCTTAAATGACCTATTTCGCCAAATATCATAGTAAAAAAAAAGAAAATGGGTCAGCACATGTCAAAAATAAACAAATGAATTATAAAGCACTATTTTTGCATATACAAAACTACTAATCTAATTTCTATATACAGTACATTCTTCAGTCTTCAAACAAATCTCTTAAAGAAAGGAAAAAAAAAAAAACTGTTTTATATTTCTTTATGTAACAGTTTAGATATGTTGGTCATGGTTCCTGCTTTTATGTCATAAACACAAAAGTGTATATATGCATCTGATCCATAATTTTAAAACTAATTTTAAAACTAAATTAATAGCAAAAACAAAGACAATATTTTTTGTTACTAATCTCTTTTTTCTTAAGAGCCATGCTCCCATTTTATTGTTAATTATACTACTCTTAGTCCAATCAATAGATGTAGTTTCTTTGAAAAAATTTATCTGCAAAACCGTAAAAATTTTTTATTTTATTATGTTAATATTTATTTATTGTGGTTTTTAGCATAGCCTCCAAGTCGTGATACTGCTGCTGATCATTATACCCCAAAAATTTGTAGGCTAATCTATTCGGCTTCTGAGGATTTCACCAATATTGAACATAAATTCAGGACTATCTCTACATTCCTGGCACGCACGGTAATTCACCTGCCGCGTTGACTTCCGCTTTTGAAATGTACCAAAAAGTTTCCCCAACGATTTTTAAAAACTAATGATGCAGATCGATCGAAGGTTTCACTTTTTATTTAATTGTGACTAAACTATTGATTATTTTCGTAATCATATTTTTTATTTTAAGTTGTTCAAAAGGCTCAGAAATTTTTTTTTTTTAATTTTTTAAGCAAAATTTTTTTTGTATGTTAATTTTTATATTAGTCATCGTTTATAAAAATTATTTTTACCCCATCTTTATATGGTGTAATATAAATCAAATCGATTCGGCGCAATAATTAAAAAAAAAAAAGAAAAAATTTTAATGTTTTTTTAAAAAATGGTACGACATTTTTTTTTTTTTTAATTACAATAAAAAGATGGCGTCCGACTTTAGGGCGCGGATGACTTTGGGATACCTTGTACCACCACATTGCAACCAAATCCGATGCATTGCTTATGCATTCCATCTAAAACTCTTCTGAAACACCCCTATGGGAGCTTTATAGCCTCAATATCAAAATAACAAAATAAACTTGTCACGGATAGTAGTAGTAAGTGTCTGTCTGTCTGTCCGTCCGTATGAACGCCTAGATCTCAGAGATGGTAAGAGCTAGAGCAACTTTCAGATAAGATCCCTTATTATTCCATAGGAGACAAGTTTATTTTATTTTTTTGATATCGCGGTTACATTATATAGCTCCCATAGGGGTTTTTCATAGGACCTCGAAAGAAATCAAAAGTTTTAGATGGATAATTCGTTTGTTTATAAAGATATCGTAACAAAATCCCGCATTCGGAAGTTTTTTAGAGACAAACATTATACCAAATTGTATCAAAATCGGTTGACTATATCATGTAGCTCCCATAGGACAGATCGGTCAAAAAAACTTTTTTTGCTCTAAGTTCGTTGTATTTCGTTTGTTTGTGAAGATATCGTACCCAAATTTGGGAATCAACTGTCTTTTAGAGTGCTTAAGCAATATATCGGACACTATTGCAATTAGTGGTATCCCAAAGTCGTCCGCGCCCGACTTTAATGTATCTTTTCAATTAAGAAAATTTTAAAAAGTAACTTCAATGGATGATTATGGAAGGTGGAATTAAAAATTCGAATTTTTCAGGCATATAGTATTTTACAACATTTAAGCTATATAAATTATTATAGCCTTGTTATTAAAAAATGTAATTAAAAATGCGAATTTTGCTTTTCGTGTTGGGATTTTAATTGAAAAATTGGAAATGTCTTTATTGCAAAATAATTCAACTTGTGCCAATATGAAGCCGCCATTTTTTTTTTATATTTAATT
Organism: Chymomyza costata; assembly: GCA_018150985.1. Lineage (NCBI taxonomy): Eukaryota > Metazoa > Arthropoda > Insecta > Diptera > Drosophilidae > Chymomyza > Chymomyza costata. The sequence goes on from JAECWU010000033.1 coordinate 36,119, forward strand.
TTCAGTGTTGTTAAGGGCTGTGGCCCTCTTATACTGCAAGCACTGTAACTTTTAATCTAACTTTTCAAATGTCGCAACTATAAGCGCTAAGCTGCTCCAACAGCAAAAACAATAATGACAAAATGGCAGCTGATAATTGCTGTGTGTGTGTATATGTGAGTGAACGCGTGCTCATTAGTGTCATTTTCCAAAATGGCAACCCGCAGACTGTCAGTGACATAGATACACACACACACACATGTTCCGAGGAACCTATTTACTATAATTCATAGTTTTAGTGTTTTTAGCTTTTGTTCAAGCGGTTTGGACTGACTGTCTGAATGACTGACGTTTGGGTGACTGCTGTCTGGGATCGCATCGTAAAGGCTATTAAAACATCAACTGACTGCGCCAAGAAATTAAAAGCAAACTTACAAGTAAATGTTTGTATGAAAAGAAATTATAAATACAATAAGTTTGGCACACGTTATAGAGAAATACAAATATATATCACTTGTTGGGCGCTTGACTACAAGATTCCAGTTATACTCTATTATCATAGAATTAGGGGTACATTAAATAAGTGCTAAGGAACACCTCTACAGTATAACATGCAAACTCAACTTGCTTTTATTTCTGAATGGGGACTAAGCTCCCACATCCACCATTCCATTTTTAATTTGATTTATTAAATTCTGTTAAATATTTTGTGAGTAACATTTCGCCTAGATACTCCACTAAAAAGCTACTTTTTGTAAATCTTTTTCTTGAAAAGCTACTATCAGCCAATCAATCCCCTAGTCTAACAGTCCAACGATTGCACTAGAAAAGTCTAGAAATTTAGTGTATATAATAGTCGGTATTCCATAATTGTCTTAGTTCTAGTTCTGTACAAGTTACTGCATTTATATTAAAAGCTGCTAAAGCTGACAGTTGCTAATTTATATGTGCATAAATAATGGCGCGACTAATCCATCTCTAATAAGCATATTTCCACAGAATTTTCTTCTTGGCGTATGAAGGCGGTAGCAAAGATTTAGCCAAAATATTGCAAAAGTAATATTGTATATATATACATATATTTTTTCCCCCAAAACTTTTGGCTTGTTCATGACGTCAAACTGTATGTGTAAAAAGAAAAGCGCCATGATTATTGAAAATTAAAGCAATACGTGGAAATTGCTTAACGCCACTGAAGTGTTCCATGTTTAAAAATCGTTGGCCGTGTCTTTCCATATTTCAATTTTTGTGCTTTGCTGTTTATTTTTGTGTTTCGTATAATTAAATTTAATAATAATTTTTAAAACACTGCTGCAACATTTATTGTATTTTCATAACTGTTATGTTTGCTTTATAAAGCATGAAAATAATTTAAATTACATTTTGAGCAACACTTTGGCGTGGCGTTGCCACAAATTCAAATTCTAATCCTGCCAGCTAAAGTTTTTAGAACTGGAAAACTCGTCACAGTTGCGCATAGAATGCAATCTATATGCAAATGTTGGCAGTTGGTAACAGTTTTTGTTGCTTTTGGTTTCTTCCAGTTGGAGCCGCATATCATTGAGCTAAATTCAAAATGAAAGCAAGCTCCAACATAGTAAAGCATAAAGAGCGCTTGAAGTGGAACATGGGCAAGTGGCTATGATAATGGCCGGAAAACATACGAGTACATGATGACAGCTCGAGATTTTAATTATTTATAAGCCAATCAGTCGAGAGCCATTGAACTTGGCCAATAGCCTCATCAATTACCTTTTTTTGGGGTTTCGCCAGCGCCGCCATCATCGCTCAGCTGATGCTCGCTGATTTGTTCAACATCGAGCAGCTCTGATGAGACATCCGAACGTTCGTCGTTGGGCTCCAGGGAATTCTTATGAAGATTAAATTTGTGGCACACTTCAAAGGCTTGTCCGACAGTGCGTACGATGCGCATGGCTTGTGACTGTAATAAAAGTAAGAGCAAAAAGTGTGGCATAAAGTAAGAGATAGTGGTGCTTAAGTAATATTGCCTGCCCCACGAGCAACCAAACCCAAGCCCAAGATACAATTAAACCTGCAAAGCAATTAGTGTGTATGCTCTTTGTGAAGTGCCGACATATGGCAACGCTGGTAATGGCAGACATTGAAACAAAGCAAATTATGCATACGCCCCGTAGCGCAAACAACCCACCTCTGGCTCGCCTGTTGACGGCACGGCACAGCCGCAGGATATTGCATCCTTTGTGCGATTATTGTATAAATTATCACAGTTTCCATTTTGCGCAGCCATGGCGACAACTCCAGCTGGGGCATCATTGTTCTTGCTGGTGCGCTCCAGCGGCGAGCTGCGGCGTCGTGCCCTCAAAGCCGCGGCCGCAGTTGGCTGGCCAGCCACAATTGGTTCACGAAAGGATAGCTTCTTGCGCGGCTTATCCGTCTTGGGGCGTTCTAGTATAATGCCTGCACCCGTGCTGCCAGCACTGCCCATGCTGCTCATGCTGGAGCTGCTCTGTTGCTCATAGTAGCTTTCGCAGAGACTTTGTCGCCGTTGCACCAGCTGGCGATGTGACTCCTGATGATTGTGGTTGTGTTGTCTGTAGTTGTTGTTGTAAAAGTCCGGCTCACTGGGTAGTCGCTTAAACTTTAAACGCGCCTTCAGCACTTCGCCATTGGCACCACCTTGTGCACTACGCTTGCCAGCGACTGGTGATGTTTGTTTGGATGTTTGTCCTCTGCCTACCGTATGCTTTATCACGGGCTGCTCCTTTTTGATGAGATACACCGTATTTTCATCATTGAAGAGTATGTGCTTGTGTCGTGCCTGCGGCGGCAGCGCATCTGTGGAATCACCGCGCAGCACATGATCTATGAACGTATCATCCAGAAATCGCTGCTGCTGCGCGGAGTGCTTCGATAAAGCGTTTCCCTCCAGCTCACGCTCCACGTTGTCAATTAGTTCGTGTATGTCCAAACTCTTGTTACGCGAAAGTGGTTTTAGCTTACGCTGCTGCGCTCTTTGGCAGGGACTAACATGGCTCGAAGGCGTTGGCGTTGGCGTCTTGTTGTGATCCTTTTGCAGTTTGTCAGCGAGTATATCACGTATAAGACCACCGCCGCTGCGAAAGATGTTGCGCTGGTAGTGCACCTCACCTTTATCGCCGGTTTTAGGGCTTTGCAACGCCTTGGCATTACTAAGGTGCAGCTCGGGCTCCTTGTGCGTGGACTTGCTGCGACTGCGCGGCCAAGCCAGAAAATCCAAGGCCTTGGTTATGGGACCACGAGCTGTGGCATTGCTCTCAAGCAGCTGGCGGGACTTGTGTGTCGCTACGGCCATTGTGTTCTTCGCCGTGCTCAGGGATTTCTCGTGTTTCATGGCTAACGGCCAATGCACTTGGCGAGTTTCAAAGATCTTTCTTTCACTTTTCACTTGTTGCTGTTGTTTAAAAAGTTTTTTTTTTTTTGTTTCAATGTTGTTTCAAAATTTGTTTTCAATAATTTTTTTTTTATTGTATTTGCAATTAAGAAACTATAAATTTCATAATTGATTTTGGCAAGAAATCAGCTCTAGGTTAATGGGCTGCTGCTGGCACTGTTCGATACCTTCGTTTAGGTTGTTCACATGCTGCCTTTTTGTTGCCATTTTTCGCACTCTGGTTATTTTTTTCATGCGTTGAGTTCTATGTGCCAAAACAAAATATTATTATAATATATAAATATACTATGTATTTCATTGAGTCATTTGCAGTGTGCGGTTTCTATATTATGATTATGTATTTTGTCTTATATTTGGATATTTGAATTATAGATATTTTTTGCTGCCTGCCTGCAGTGATTGTCATGCATTTTTGTGGATTTTGAAAATAGACAATTGGAAACATGGAACTGTCAATCTTGCATCTTGTTTAGTTGCTGGGTTAAAATACAACAACGGCATGTCAAGTGTCAATTTTATGGATTTTGGTTTTGTGCATCTCTGACCAACTATGAATCAGCAATCAAGGTCTGTCCATTCAAGATAAATAATACAATGGTCTAGCGCTGGTGGAATTCGAGGCTAGATATAAACTGCGAGTAGCTCAAAGGATTACGAATTTTGCAGTCCTGCCATTGAACACATTTACTTTTAATGATTTTAACTTTTAAATTATAAAGAAGGTCTGACCACAATAATATATTTCGTTTATAATATAATAGATAGTAAAAAGAGTTGCCAAATAATCTTTTAGTAGTTGTCGGAAAATGCGAGTTTAAATTTCTTCGAAAGGCGTAATTGTGATTTTCATTGGGTATGTTTTAAGTAGATAGTCTTCTCATTTTCGATTTTTCTAACGTTAAGCCCAAATCTTGCAAAAGCTTTTTTATTAACTAAGTTTTCTTTTTAGTAACTCCAAAATGTAGCCATATCCGTTTCACCCAGCTAATCTATGATCAGCCTTTTGATAAAATTTATTTATTTATTTATAACTAATAATCCTTAAGGTAACGAGTAACTAGACCTAAGACCTCTGATAAAATTATTTTGAAAACCTATTTCAGATTACAGAAATATTGCTTTAAAACAGGAGTTATGGGCATACAAATATGTTTCCTGTCAAAAAACACTGAGTTGTCGCCCCGCTTAATAGTTTCTGCAGATGGCAAGAATTCGATTCCCAGCGCAGTCAGTTTAAGTAGAGGCGTGGATCAATGAGTATATCATCCCGTTTAGTGTCAAAAAATTTGTAATTGAATACTGCTCATAGAACTGCATGTTCCACCTCCCATAGGGGCAATAATTTGTGCAGACTATAAGTCCCTTGCATCACCTAGGGTAGGAACCGTCAGTCTATCAGTATGTCTGTTCGTTAAACCATATGGAGTAGCTTAAAATTTTACTAGGAGGCAAGTATTTCATATCCATGTCGTGCCCTATTCTTCCTAAGTGTTGGTGGTACCATATCATAAGAGACCCAGTCTAAATTTTCAGATCGAACAAAAAAAATGAGTAGGCCAAAATGTATCACTTTTCGATTGGCTGCCGACTTTAAACATATTAGAGTTTATTTTTTGGTTTCTAGACACATGTGAAGCTTGAAGAGCTTATACAAATAATCTCTTTATAATTGTTAACTAGTGGAGAAAACATCGATGATCGAAGTTTAAAATCTCTATATATCGATGTTGGCCAACAGAAATGTTTTTGCAGCACTACTAAACACCCATTTGATGAGTGCAGAAGTGCTGGAGAAACATCTCTGTTGGCCAACGTCGACATATAAAGATTTTAAACTTCGATCATCGATGTTTTCTCCAGCAGTATTGTAAATCTTAAATTTTATCGCATGGAACTACTTCTTTTGGGAGCAGTGGGTAAATGGTTTTTATTATATTTTGAATATTTTAAAATCTCTTATGCTAGTGTTATATTTTGAGATCTTTATTTCCGTATTCTGTCGTTGATATTGTAATTTAGTCAATATTTTACATATTATACAACATGGGCAGCGTTAAAAGGAAGCACTTCATATTATCACGCCAAGCATTAAGTATGTATGTATATACTTTCTCTTGTTCCACAGCGCCATTAACAAGGCATTAATTTAAAATATTTTGACAAGCAGTGACAGCGAACTTGGTTAAGTAACCAAGTACCAAAGAAACAAATGGTTCCCCACATCGGACAGCAAGCCCCTGCCTTCGGCCAAGAGGTACTGGCCAGTTCAAACAACAAAGAACAAGACACGTTTGCAACACGTTCTACATAGATATTTTCAAAATTGAATTATCTTTGATATAAATATACATTTTTATTATTGTTATACTGTGCGATTGCGTTTATTTGGCGTCAGAGCGTCTAAGAAAAATCGAGGAAGCAATCTATATAAATGCGCCCTTATACCAAAATTGCGTATACGCAATGTGTGCGCTTGATTGCCTTTACGAAAACTTCTCTTAAAAAATTGCCAAAGGTGCTGACTGACTGGCTGGCGATATTTGTTCTCTAACGCAACAATAAATAAATCAAATTTAAAACTATGAAACAAGCAGGTGGAACAAGCCGATTTTAATATACCCTATAATGTCGAATACGGATTGCAGCATATTTAATATGGCTTCTACAGTTCTCGAATATTCGATTTGAGCTTGCTTAAGACTGAGGATTGACATGTAAAAAAAATTGTTTTTGTATTTTCAGTATACAAGTAGCCTTTTGGTGGAAAGGCGTGCAAAAATGAAATTGGAATAAGGGACTAACCACAAGACGCAATTCTTGCAAAAAAGAAATCGAAGTTCCTTAGCTTAGGTAGAGTGAAAGGATAAAATAATTTTCACGTAACGAAATAAGTTCACCAAGAAAAATTGTTCTATTCGTACTACTAAGTCGTTTCTAATTTCCTAAAAATATTAAGTGCGCTAAATTTTGCGAATATTATCTCGGCTTATGATATTAATGTGTATCTATGCAAATTAAGCTCTAAAAAATAATAAGCAGATTAAACTTTGTTCCTGATACGTGAGTGACTCAACCGCACAGAATCTTAAAATTAATAGACTGCATTTCCCTTAAGCACAGGGTATAAAAAAAAGCGTCTAAAGTGTGGCAATTTACATTTGGTATAGTAACAAGTAGATAAATATTATAAAAATCATTTCATTTTGAATTCATGGAAAACTACTTGAAAATTTATTACTACATACAAAACGGCATGAACTGTTGCCAACTGTATTTATTGAATTTTGCATTTTCAGTGAACTTTATGCTTTTTTATACAGCGCCGACATTTTGTTTACTTGTTGCTGTCATAAGGGAAAATTTCACTGAAAATTGACTGTTTTCACGCACTCGGTAAATTGACAGACCGACTATAAAATGCTTTGTTTTCTGCTTTAACTGCACGCTTGGTCGCTGCTTGACATTTGGCGGCAGAGTTGCCATTGCCACATGTTTATTGTGGCCATAACTTGTGGCAACCACGCGGCAACCATAGTAACCGCAGCCTCTGTCGGGGGTGTGGCAGCCATTAAGCTTGCTGCAATGTTCCTGCCATTAATGCTAACAAAGTCAGCAGCATTATGTATTACACAAAAGCCGCAGCGCTCCACACCACCTGCCACAGAGTTCTAGGAGTTGCCTGCATTGCATAAATTTTTTTTTTTTTTTTATATTTGCCAGTGGCATTGTCACATGGCAGCTGACAACCAGCAGCTTGCTCTGTAAACTCTTAAGCTTTTAAAAAATATTTACTTAAAAATTTTCGATTTTCCTAGTAAAATGTTGCACGTGTGGCCAAAGTGTTGACCAGTTCTTAATATGTTTTCATTAGTCACGACAAAACGCACTTGAAAATTAATTCACTTTTGCCAAAAAAATAAAAGAATTAATTTTATACTTTAAATGTGGTAAATAAAAGGCATGTATATTTTTTAAATTTGGTTCAAGCACCATAACAAATCGAAACATCTCTATATATAGTAGATATGTATATTCTATTCATTTTTTACGATTTATTTTCAATACTTGAGATACTTTAGTGCAGCTATTAAATTAATGGATCTACTTTATGCTTGCTTTATGTACTATAGTACATGCGAAAATCGGAAAATTTTGCCATTTTTAGCTGTTCTTGTCTAGAACTGCGTCTTGCATGAAAATTCTTCTGCCCCAAACACACTCACGAATAAACATGGTATGTGTAGTAAAATTTTATGTACAGCTGGCGTATATGAGCATGAATATGAATATTAAAAACCGGAAAAGTATTTGCTTATTGCTTGCTGTTTTTGCAATGAACAGACAACTCTTATTCTATAAAACAAATTTGGATCAGTCAGCGGGCAGTGCCAGACATTGGGATACACTGCACCCATTTTTAGCAAAATATAACAAAAAATCATGTCTGCGCCAAGTTTTGTTGCGGTTTTATATTTTATGCGGGCGTTTATGTTTTATGTTTATTAGGCTCACATGGGTTTACGTCACATCTGCAGTTGGGATACACTGAAATATTAATGCGCATATTTTTTTTAAATTTCAACCGATCTTGATCTGATATTCTAAGTAACAAGCTATACGTATATACCCCAAGCCTTTATAGGTACTAACTGATGGACGGATAGACGAACAGAAATATTCAAAACAGCTTATTTCCTTGTACCTATAACTACAATGTATAAAAATAAAAATCATATATCTGTACTTTTTAAATAATTGAAATAGTTGCAAAATTTTAATGTGACAATAAAGAAAAGTGGCAGTCAATTGGGTGTCTTCTCAAAAAGCCATTTGTTCTTGCATTTTACTAGATGACAGTCTCAAAATATTATTTCAACTAAATGCGTTTTCCAAGGTTTGTTTACTAGATATCTTTAGAATTGGCTTAAGCGTAAATAAACTTGCAAATATTATTATTATATCATGTGGTCTCACGTGTGCGTTCACGGATCATAATTTTTGTTATTTCTTTTTTTTATATATTTATTTCGTTTTCTGTAGCTACCTGTGGGGAATTTATTAAGTTTTCAATTTTTTTTTAAAACTTCTGCTATGTGCGTGGGGCGCCGCTATGAAATTATGGCAATTTTTTATAATAATGTCTAGTCTATATTAATAAACAATATAGCAAGTGCGTCAGGGGTTTTTTATTTTTCTGAGGGAAAGCAGTGGAAACAAATATGGATGTAGATAAAGTAGCATAGACTTGGGAAAAGTTGGATAAATAAATGCACAAAGATAAATAAATAGAAAAAAAAGTAGTTGGCTGCATATAAACAGTTGATTAATAAATGCCAGTACGCAGCCTCGTTAAAAGTCGTGAAGGAAAAAACTGCTACTTATTTTGTGCGCAAAAAATATTGTGTGGGTAGAGTTTGTGATCAAACAGTGCTGCCAATGTCTGGGCAATTGACATGTAGATGGCGCTACTAACAATAGCTGGTGTATAAAATAATAAAAAGTGCAAAAATTAATCGCCAAATGAAAATATGACTTAGTATTTATTATTATTATGGCCATTATTGCCTAGTTATTTGCGAAACTCATGAAAAAACGTTGTATGTGGGTAAACTCATATTTAATACGCAGAGCTGAGTGTAGAACATTTTGTAGAGACGTACGGATTTTGAAGTGAATTAATATTGCAATTCAATTATTCACATTTTGCGGAACTCTGTTAGTTCAAAGCCATGGTATAGAATCCGGCAGCATTTTCGGAAAATTTTCACATGTCCTCGGATGGTTTCAAGATATTGTTTGCGGTCCCTAAACGAGAATTTTCTGATCTTTAGTAAAATTTGCGCATCTATTTTGCCTACACAACATCGTTTCTGCTATCGAAATAAGTTGCTGCACATTAATGTTTTGTTTTTAGCGCACAAACAGATCTGCATGTCAATTTCACAAAAAATGGGCAGCAATGCAACTGCGTACCAATGAGTAAAATTCTTGGCGCTAAGTATTTTGACAGTCGTTCTTTTTTTTATATGAAGTTTTGTTTTCTTTCAGGCGGTTTTACACTGCTGCCTTTTGTATGGAGCATAACGTACCATGATGATATGATTTTCGCAATTTATAACATGCACATTCAAAAAAGTTTAGGCCGCTTGGAACAATCATCATATCACCTAGAGGCCTTTTGTGTTGCCTAGCAAGTGGTAAGAAAGGTTTTGTAGTTCACAATAATTTTACTCATTGGCAATAGTCGTCAATGATGTAGTCAATCTATTCTTTACGCACCTATAATTTAGCATAAAGAACAACAATCTCAGTCTGTAGATCAGCCACGCCTGACTATCGATAATATTGTAAGATTTCAGTATTCAAGTCTAACGAAGCAGAGTTTAAATTAAAAGACACCCATCTATTGTATTTTGGCTTAGACGAAGGCAAAAAAAAAAAAAAAAAGAGTCTTGAAGCCTTCAATGACTTTATTGACGACTTGAACTGCAAAAGCTAGCTCCACCTGTTTTTCCTCTCATAGGTCCGGCCGGTAAGCCTGCTTCTTTCAACAGCTCTTCCTGGTGCAGGTTGAGCAGAGTCACTCGATTCTTCAACACGAAATGGGCTGACATTGACATTGTCATGCGTAAGAGTTGCAATGCAGAATTTAAAGAAAAAAGAACAAGGGCTATATGCCGCCTCCACTGAAAGGCTGTGCTGATATAAGAGAGCGCACTATCTACCTTTAGTATCCACGAAGAAGAGGAGAAGGCGTGCGAAAATAAGAGCCGTCATGACGCGTGAGTTTTTTTTCCCGTCAAGAAGATACACAAACAGATTGATAGATGGGAAGATAGACATTGAGGAAGATAAACAGATAGATGAACGGGTGTCTATACTTAACAAAGATTGAGAGAACATCTTACTGGTCACAATTAAAACAATTTCCACTAAGAACATTTTCGACAACTAAAACTTGAATATATAATAAATTTTGTACTTTTCTTGTTGTACCCAATTAATAAACCAAAGCTGAATGCAAAAAGTTATAAATACAATAGAAATAAACAACGTAATGGGAAATTTTATGATAAATTTTATAAACTAGCTAAGGTTTTCTTAACTTACGGGAGAAACAAACTATTTTGTTCAGTTTGTTATATGTACTACACTATTTTTATACCCTGTACCGTATGGTACAAAGGGTATATTGTGTTTGTGCAAGCCGAAAATGTATGTAACGTACAGAAGGAGAAGTCGGAGACCCACCAAAGTTACCTTAAGTATGATCAGGGTGACTAGAGAAGTCGATATACCCATGTCCGTCTGTCCGTCTGTCCGTATGAACGCCTAGATCTCAGAGATGGTAAGAGCTAGAGCAACCAAACTTTCAGATAAGATCCCTTATTAATCCATAGGAGACAAATTTATTTTATTTTTTTGATATCGGGATTACATTATATAGCTCTCAAAGGGGTGTTTCAGAGGACCTCGAAAAAAACCAAAAGTTTTGGATAATTCGCTTGTTTATAAAGATATCGTAACCAAATTTGGTGGCTGGTAGTTGTTTTTAATTAAATTTTTTTTTTAATTTTTTTTATAAAATTTTTTTTTTTTTTTTTTTTTTTTATTTTTTTTTTAATAATCATATTTGTATTATTAATTTTAAAATGTTAATTTGATATGCCAAAGTTAGAGTACCCCTTTAATATAAAATTTTCACTAATGTACCATAATATTGATTAAAAATATTGTATGATAATAAAGACTATAAAAAAAAAAAAAAAAAATAGCTCCCATAGGGCCGATCGGTCAAAAAAATTGTGTGGTGCAAAATTCGACTGATTTCGGTTTGTTTATGAAAATATCGTAGCCAAATTTGCCGAATAAAATATCTTTTGGAGGACTTAGCAATATGTCGGACTTAATTGCAATGTGGTGGTACAGGGTATTCCAAAGTCGTCTGCGCCCGACTTTAACGTACGCCATCTTTTTATTAGTCTTTTGCGCACTACTATCATTTTTGGAGTAGTGCTACAAAAACTACATCGGTATGAAAAAAAATAAAAAATGTAGTTTTAGTTTAACCCGAACTAAGGCCTTTGGGAAAAAAGTGATTTTGTCACATTTTCAAGTTTTGTGCCGATATTCGTTTCATATAGTTTCTAAATGGCAATAAAATTCAAACAAATATGTAAGTTTTAAACATATTTCTAAATAATACAAATTTATTTAATTTCAGCTTTTGACCGACGAATTTTTGCAAGAGATTGAGAAGCTGCGACTAAATGGTCTCTAGGCTTTCGGCAGTTTTTTATTCTTTGCCACATTTCGAGAATTGAATACTTTATAAAGAATAGTTTTTTTTAATGACGGCTTATTTATGAACATACCGAACAAACACTTTCTTCTACTGTGTTGTACATAGGTAAAAGCGTTAAGAAGCACAGAGATCTACTGAATTACAAGAATGAATTATTTTTATCAAAAGTTAAAATAGGTCACTTTGTCAAGATAAAAAAAAATATACTTTACATCGGATAAAAGCCTAAAAAAAAATGTTCGTATAAACAAGTCCGAATTTCAAAGAATTATAAAAAATTGTTTTAGGAGAAAAATCACTACAAGCGGAGCTCCAATTGTATATTTCCAAGTTTATATTAAGGCAGAGATTTGCCGCGTTATTAATGTGCTCCGAGAAAAGCTATGTAAAAATACAATCCCGAAGACGTAACTTTATATAAACACATTTTTATAGAGATACCTAACGAGTGCAGAGATTTCCGTATATAAAGACGATATGTTGATATTTAAAGTGTATTTTTGTTGATGTGAAATAAATAAATAGATCTATAGACAGCTGATGGAATTGTGCATTTGTTTGTTTATGCGTTTGGAGCTTGTTTAAAATGATTTAAAACTGCCAAATAGTATTTATACTAGAGAAGATTTTTAGTTCTGTTTCATTTTTAATTTTTGACTTGTCCGACTGTGCTATATGCAATATAGTCCATATGTAACCTTTGTATTCAATTGCCTCACGGTATTGTTTAGCGCGTTTTTTCCATTTAAAAATAAAATTGTATATATAAAACAATATATATTAAATAAAACTTTTGTTTCAGTAAATTATAAATACACTTTGATGGCGCGATTGTTTAATGGCGTCAGCAAAATCCACACGCAAAATTTAACCCATGACAAAACACTTTTATGTTATTTTTTTCTATGTTTTTATTATTATATTATTTATACACATTATTTTCCATTTGTTTTATTTAAATTTTAATTTGGTTTGACCAAACTGTCAAAGAACTTTGTGCTGCTTGATATATGAGCTAGCAAAATATTTTGTTTAGCATTTTGACATGCTTGAAATTTTATTTATTTATTTAATTAATTAAATTTGCAACATTTTGTATTGTTTATATATAACGCTTGTAGATTCTTTTCCATTGTATAATTTTGTATGATTTAGCTGGCAGCAAAAATATTTATTGCATTTGAGAAATTTATTTAAGTGTTTTCTTAATTTCACTGCTTCACTATTAACTGTTTAGCTTACTTTTTTTTAACTTTTTATATAATGCTTTTATAAATTTGTATTATTTCACAAGTATTTAAGTTTTTGTTTTGAAATAAGCAAAGTTTTTCAGCAGCTTTTTCCGCGCGAAAGCGTTGTATTATGTCTACACAGTCGCGCCGTCTTAAACGCACTGGACAAAGAGTTCTTCGTAAAGCCGATCGTCAGCCGATCCATAAACAGCCGGCATTTTTCTTGGCAAAGCTTTTGGCTTTGAAGCTTTTACTCTCTTTGGGGCATCTTGGTCAGCTGGCAATGCCTGGCTGCTTTTGTTTTGTTGTGAGCATGCGGTCAATGGGGCGTATGCTTAATTTTATGATCTTTACCTATATAGCAGAAGCGCATTATAAGTTGCCTGTAACTTAAAGTAATATTTTTGACTACATTTTTGTTGCATTTTCGTTTCCCTTACAATTTCACGTTTATCAGTGCAGAGAACCAGAGCTATTATTTAAAATGTAAACCACTTAAAACTCAAACTCTATGTACAGAGCAGCCATATGTATGTGTATAAATATAACTCTAAATATGCATAAGTCTATACAGATCTACAATCTTTTTATTCAATTCTCACAACAGTAAATGAAATATCTTTATATATATCTTATTTCTTTCCATAAAGAAACCACTATTAAATAATATATTTGTTCATCGCTTTTATTAATATACTACATTAATTACATTTTATGGCATTAAAAATGGCAAAAGAAAGAAGAGAGGTTGAATGTGTTTAATGGAAGGAAAATTTAGTTAGTGCTTCTCCAAAAGCCAGATATTCATCTTTTAGTTATTGCATTGTTGTCATGCAGATTTAAAGTAAAGTTATTTGGGTGGACTGGATGTAGGAATATGATGAAGTTATAGAGGGCATATAAGTATTAGACTCTTTTTTTTTTGTGAAATAGGGTATCCCTTTAACGGTCTTATTAACGTTACGTGCTCAATTCGTATATTTTAATGGTATCAGTGACGGATGATCGATTTCACCATACGGCGGCTTTGGATTTTTGATGTAATTCACACTCAATCAATGAAAACTCTTCTAATATTCATTTGATCCTATACACATTAAATAAATTTATAAAAGAGCATGTATCTTTCAAAAACATCAGAAAACAAAAAAGCTGTTTTACGGGGTTAAAACCAGAAAACCCCCTACCAAAATCCACCACTGAATGTTATTCTATAAGAGCTACTGCATTGCCAGTGAAACGTCATTACCTTTGTTTCGCGGAAGTAAACAAAGGAACTTTTTATTTCACTCTGAGTTGGTCCAAAGCGCCATTTACCAAATTTTCCATATTTAATTTAAATCGTTTTCTTTTTTTGGCTTTTCCTCTATTTGGTTTTTATCGTTTCTTTTGCTTCTACTGCTGCTTAGCCATAAATCATTTGTTTTCAACGCATTGTCTTAGCGCCTGCCAAAGCGTTTATTTGTATGCCAAGTGGCAAAGTGGCCAAGTGCCGAATAAAATGTACCAGGTAGCAGGCAATTTGCAACAATTGCGTTGCATTTGTTTTGTTTTTATTCTTAGGCTTTTCGCCGCACTGCCTATGATTATTATTAGCGCAGGTGTGACTGCCGCTGACGCACGAGGCGTATGCGCAATGCGGCCGCCAATGGGAATTGTTTTGTTGCCATGATTTCAATTTGATTAATTTGAAAGAACACGTGCATTGCGTGTCCTACGCATTTTAGCCTTAATTTCTTGTGTCAGTTGTCAGATGTCAGTTAGGCAATTTTTTCTTTCTTCTGAAATAGCCGCATCGCACAAATTCCCCGAAATGTCTTATTTGAATTGGAAATAAGACGTAAGAGCTGCCAAGTTCCAAATTCCTATACTTGACATTGTCGCGCTTTTTGCTGAAGTTGAAGGCCATATAGCCACAGCTGTTTAATGCTTAATAACACAAAATAAAGCCTGTTTCCATAAAGTATACACTTAATCAAATCTCATAAGGCTGTAATGTTTACAAGGTTCCGCGCTACCACAAGACATTGTACATTGACCAGTTAATCAGTTTATTTGGCTAAGGATTTATTTGGATTTAAATCAAAGCAAACACATTTCGAGACTACAAAGTTAAGGCGTTTTATTTACATTACCACAGAATGTGGAAAAGCCGCGAGTCTGTCGTAAACCATTTGTCGTCTTTCAGACAGTCCGCTAATAACCACAATCAAATGTGTACAAATTTTATTTGCGTTGTGGCTGGCCAGCAAAAATTAGAGACAAACAGTCGGACAGACGGCCGGACAGAAATTGGCCGTAACACGGAAATGTGGCGTTCGCTGGCCATTTTGCTGGGGCCATTTTGATGGACAGTTTCGCCTTATATTTGGCTTCAATGTTTATATACGCTGCAAAATGGTTTTCAACCAATGACCAAAGGTTTATTAGTTTTGGGGGCAGCAAGTGTGTACAAAACTTGTGGAAGCTTCTATTGAGATTCTTCGTGTTTTGACCTTAGGATGAGCTGAGCGCTGTGTACTCGAGATATACATTTCTACGAATTAATCTTAAAAACTATTGTGGTATGGTTATATTTGGTTTAATTTACAAAAGTTTAGCACTTTCATCGGAAATTGACGTTTGGGGATGCAATGGAATTTTGGGCTATTATGCTTAATTTGGTTTTAAAGATGATTTATGTAGATCGTGCTTCTTAATTCATTATATTTTTTTAATGAGATTGCATAAACTATACGATAAAAAAACAATGTATAAAAGATATTCATGATTTATACTAAATAAATGGGCATTTACGCAAGACACAGGTCCTTACCAACGAAAACTATGGCATTCTTGCCCAAAACGTGTTGTTTACTAGAGTGACCAAACGTTTTACTGACTTTTGGTAAACTAAACAGCTTTCTATAAACACGCCAAATGTAAAACGAAAATGAACAATTTTATACGTATATTAAAAATATTTTTCCAATAACTATTTAACTTCAACTTGGCATAAAAAGTATCTACAAAAATCAAAGCATATTTAAAGCATTATTTCAGTTTAAATTGCGTACACTTTTAAACCTATTTTGCCCGTTTTAATTCCGTTTGCAACAAAACATTCCGGTTCCGGAGAACCAAACAAGTGGTTTTAATACGAATCAAAATTAAATGTTCCGATTCGATTTCCCGTGCTCGACCGATTACACTCGTTTACAAATTTAAAAAAATTTTGGTATCCTCAACATGTTTTAGTCATTACCGTAGTAAAATGGCACGCCAAAACCGAAAATGAAGTCCAAAATTTTTTTTATAGAACAGATTTCGAGATATTTCGAAAACACCATTTTTCGAAATTAAAAAAAAAAATGTCTTTACCTAAAAGCAAATATCTCTGGTTGTACGAAACTGATTATGACAATTTTTCTACTTAACTGTAACTGTATTTTTGTTAAATTTATTGCTTGGACGCTATTGATGCATTCATATGAAATTTTTCGTAATGCTTTAAGAATCGGTTGACTATATAATATAGCACCCATAGTATCGATCATTTCGATATTAGCGTGTCATTTTGCTACGGATATGGCTTTAACATGTTGAGGATACCAACATTTTTTAAAATTTGTAAGCAAGTGTAATTTACAATAATGAAGTATTTTTCCAAAGAGAGAGGACCCTGCTCGATTTGTTCACCATTACCGAATAATAAATAACAAAGAGGACAACCTATTATATTACAGATTACAGAAATATATTAATGAAAGGAAAGTGTTGTGATTTGCATTTAAGTAAGCTCTTTAAATGGTATCTTTTAAATGACAATTGGATATACCTATTTATTATGTTATTTGTACTATATTACCTATTTGCATTATATTTTAATAAGTACTATATAATGTTCATAAACTTTCGATATTGGAAATTTGCAAATTTAAAGTTGCTCCTCTAATATTTGGTAACTTGTATATGCATGCCAGCGATGTAATTTTCACAAATAAACTTGACAATAATGCAATTGTTGCTTTGTAAATCTTACAACAAGGCAGCGCATCTGTTGTTCAAGTAATCCGGATCATAAACACATAATCACCAAGTTCATATTTTGCTGGTATTTTTGTTTAAGTTTTCGCTTGTGGCTGCTGCCATTGCTGGATAAAAGCCAAAATTGTGCACACATTTTCGAAACCGCAGAACCAAATGTCATGTACACATGTGTTTTAAACTTATTTATAGCAAAAGACACACACACACACACACATATACATGCCGTAGATAATAATCTATCTAGTAGTAAAAGATGGTTGTGTTTGTGGTTATTAAAATATTTTGCAAATGACAAAATTTGGCTGTCTTACAAGTAAAGATACTTCATATATGGCTTATACAACAATAACAGAAGCATATTGACAGCTAATTTTTAAATGCGTCTTTGGATTACACTCATATATAGTATGTATCTAATGTAATTGTAGCTGTATTTTACTCACCTTTTTGTGACTTTTAAAAACGGAACACTTGAAGGTGTCCGTGCTGGGATCACGCGCTATGTAGCTGAATATCTTGAGATCGCTGCTGTCGTGTGAGACATAAAATATTCTATAGATGGGATGATTGAGCAGTTCGATTTCCTCCGGATCATTGGTCCAGTTCTTTTTCTGTAACGTATGGTACAATACGTTACCATATATTCTTGTATTTAACATGCATTTCAACTTACTTTTCGACGGCGTTTCTTGAGCACAACACGCACGCCATTAACCGATATGTGTATTGTCACTTTACGCTTCTTCAGATTCTGTACTTTGCATTCGTACTGTAAGTGAAGCATAAAAATTGAACAGATTTAAGAATAAGATTTATGGCAGCTTTTTCTTGGTTTTTTTTTTAAGTCAAAGTCAAGCCAGGCAGAATTTTCAATTAACATTTGACTGCTTTGATGGCGGAAATGGCAGAGGCAGCGGCAGCTTGGCTAATGGCAAGACATGACAAGAGCAATGGCTTTACCCACTACACCAGAAAAGAGGGCAACCCTGACTAATACATGCACGCACAAACACAAACAAAGAAGCGCCCACACACACACACACACGTGTGAGCTAACAATGTGAACGCACGCACAGACTGATGTGGGCTCGGAATCGAGAGCGAGTAAAGTAAAAGCCTAAAGAAGTTGCGGATAAACAAGCATGCATGAGGCACGCCACGTTACTTTTTATGCCATTGCCGTTACTTTTTGTTACTGTAATCAAAGTCTGTGTGAATAGCAAGCAGAAAAAAAGAAGAGAGAAAAAAGTGTTGCCTGCTTCTGGGCGCAAACAAGAAGAAATTTAAAACCGCTTACAGCGTGCTGCACACAGCAAGTTCACGCTGAGCTGCTGAGCTTCCGAGCTCCCGAGCGTAAAAAGTTTTCTGTTTTCTTTTTAATTGGCAGCCAGCATGCGAGCACAAGCATTTGAAGGTCTCGGCTTACGGTGCGTATGAACACTTTTTGTTGTTTTTGTATTTGGTACTAAAGCACGTAGCGTATACGCAATTTTCATGACCCGCAAGCTCTTCAAGCTTCAATGATTAGCTTAGATGACATTTATATATATGTATATACATATATACAGCTGTATTTTAGTTGGCAACGATTTAAGGTTGGAAAAAATGTGTGATGCCATTAAACTCTGATCTGCATAATTGTAAATTAGCTTTACTTATTGTACAGTGTACGAACTATTATGCATACAAGAAATTTAAGCTTGTAAATGCCTATTATCTGGCACCCCCTTGAATCAATATCAAAAGAACTCAATAAAGCCATTTTTGTTTTTTGCAAATGCTCTAATTGTTGCCTTCTTAATAAAAATTTCCCTTCTTTACCCCAAAAATTTTGCGAATAAATATTGTTAATTCAAAAAATCAGAAACGAAATCCAGAACACCAAGGTCTTATTCGACGACACTCAAGAAAAGGCGAATCTCTTACAGGTACAACTTGTTTTAGCCTCAAAATATCGATCTTTAATAAAAAATCGACTTGTTTGTAAACACAATGTCTCAATCATACTCACCCTAATGCGTCGCATGGCCTGCACAATTTCGGCTCTTGTATTCGGTCGTGTCACTTCCTCCCAGCCCACAAACTGCAATGATGAAAAAGTAGAAAATTTTTTATATAGTATATATTTAGCAACAAATTTTCATTTTGAAAAAAATCTTCTTATAGCATTACAAAGGCGCTCAGGGAACAATGGGGCCCAAGCGCCTACTTCAAACGCACACACAGCAATCCACAAGGAGTAATCCAACCGCTCCTTAGTGCCATTGAGGCTTACAATAAACCATTTTTTGCATTTGTGCCGATTTGAATGCAAAAAGTTTGCGGCCTCTCCAAGGATTTAAGAAGCCAAAGTGTGCAAAAATGTCCAAATGGCTCAATTGGCAAACGCTAAGTAGAAAATTGGTAGCGCGTGTGCGATTTATGTGCCAAAGATTCATTTAGATTTTATTTTCAAAAATTGGCAACAACCTCGACATAGTAAGCGGCTATTTGCATTATTTTAGGTGTGACAATTTTTTGTTTTATTAATTTCATGCAACATTACAGCAAAAAAGCGTGATGAGTGCAATTTCTATACTCGTTCGTATGCGACTCAAAATGGCAGCCGATTGCCCTTTGCTGTGCAACAAGGCACAGATTGCTGCACTCAAGTCAACAACATTGACGTCATTAATTTCATTTTCATTTAAGAGATGACAAAAAGCACAACACTATAATTGTAAAACTCTTGAAAATGTGACAAATATTTTGCATTTTTATGACATATTTATGCATATTTAGCTATTAATAATAAACATGCACAAAATTGAAATTGTATTAAATATTTAAAGAAAACAAAAATTACAATAAATAAAAGTTATTTAAAGAAAATTGTTTAAAAATAAAATTTATAAAATAAATGCAATTTAAATTTTTAGCATTGCATTAACACACTTGCACATAAATAAAACGCTTTATATATTATTTATTTCATGTGTGTGTGTGTATGCTTGTGCATTGCATTGCAGCTCAAGGATAATGAATGCGTAGATATGGACCTAGATTTAAGCATTTTATTACAGTGACAACAACAATTTAAATAAAAATTACATGACAATAAAAACAACAACAACAACAGATGCGAAAGATACAAAAACAAGAAAAGATACATATACAAAAACAACAAACAACAGCCAAATGAAGAGCAACAGAGATAGACAGACAGATGGCAACGCTGCAAGCTGACAGTGATAAAATGTGCATGAGATAACTTTCTCTCTCACACGCCCCTCGGCCCACTCACCCCCTCCATGTGCGACAAATAACGCGCAGCTATAAAAATAAATATTTATGGACAAGAAGAAAAAAGTGAGAATCTCTTTAGGGGCTGCTTCTGGGTTATGCTGGTTATATGTTTCTAACATTTATAGGGGCCAGCAGCTCCTATTTATTGTTTAACTTGGCTCTACGCTGTTTAACTTTTAGGTTAAGTGAGCTACGAAGATTTAATTGCCAAGTATGTAAGAAAAAAAAAAGATTTTCAGTTATGTTTATTATTTTCAGAGCATTAGATTACATACGTTTGAATATCGTACCTAAGAATGTTCTAACGTTCTCAGACTTTTTTTTTTGTACCATTTACCTTGGATTATTTTATTTGTGCAAAAATATATGTAGAAAACAAGACTCTTCAGTTGACGTAGACTTGTAAGTATTATTTATATTTTATAATTTATATAATATGTTTAAATTCAAAGATAATCGGAATATTTAGTATTTCAGAAGCCAGAGTTTAAGGCGTCTAGAGACAAAACCATGTATAAGAGACCTGAGTTGGTTAAGTTTTAGCCAAAAAACTTAAGACGGCTGAAGTCGCAATTGCGAGTATCAGCCAATATCATTTTTTTTTTTGTATTTCAAGAGATTCTGATTTTATCCCATTATGAGCTAACTTGTTAGAGTTTTTGCTTGAAGACTTGGAAATGTTGTTTCGATTCCGAACGACACAAATTTTATTTATTTTATTTTTTTTGCAAATACTAATTTAAGTTTTTCCAATTTTCTTAACCTCAGCTTACTATTATTGCTAGATAGCACAGTTGAGAATATAAAACTGTCAGACTTTTTCTTTATATATAATTTATTTATTGGCAATCAAACTTTTAGCAGATGAGGCTATAAGCCAATATAGAAGAAAACTTAATCGTTACACACTAAATATATCTTGTGTGACATGGCTAATCTAAATATACATAATACATATACATATACAAAAATTTACAAATAACAAATTAGTTAGGTCTCCTTTAGTTTTCACCTTGGCCTATGACCTGTAAGATGCTTTTGAACTTTTCTCTTATATGCCGCATTGGTGTTTTGCGACGTTGACTAAAATAAATGAATGTATACGAGAAACTCCGGCGATTTAATCCATCAATAATAATCTGAGGGTAGAATCGTTTTAGGCGTCTTCTTGGTCTATGACCGACTAAGACGCTCGCAAGAGAAACGGGGCGGGATCTCAAGCGATATGCGTAATAGCCACTTATATTATGTATTTATATTGTCAACCTCAAAAGGAATGCCGAGAACCTTGTGGAGGTTACGGTTAAGAACATACCAGGAGGCGTTCGGAATTAAGCTGTCAGACTGAATATGTATTTTTATTTGTCAAGAGAGTTACAATTTTATGTTAGATAAACTTGCAATTAAATCCCAGTTGTTATGCATTAAATAAATTGGTTCAAACAAAAATATTAAATTTAATCATTAAGAAGTTGATGGCCTGTTGGGATCAACAGCTTCCAAATCATTATAATGCTCTTGCAACAAGTAATTTATATTTACTTGAACTAAAAATTTAAGACAATTAAGTCTGAAAATACCAAAACTAATGGAAGCCTCATATCTAGGAAAATCTTAAAATTTGGCATTATAATATTAATTTTTATGAAATTGTTAATGGTAAGTACATTAAATGTACAGTTTTGGTGTCCTTCTTTAAGTCTGGAAAAAGGGCAATTGCACGGAAATTTTTTCACGTTTATGTATACAACACGAAGTATACAAGGCAACGTGTTCTTTTACTAAGAATCTTAACAATGCTAGATTTGCATATGCAGAAAATAAAAGCCTTGATTTGATCCTCATCAAAATACCCTTAACCAAACCAAGCGGTTGACTAATCAATCAGAGCACATTGCGGCACGTATTCCTAGAATATTTAACGAATGTATCTTCAATCTATCCATTCCACAATCTGGAAATTCAACCGCTGTGAGGCATGCGACTTGCAGAAATTAACACATTTTGCGTCCAATTAGGATGCCTGACATGGCGGAGTAATTGAAAAGCCATGTTAAATTTATTATGAAAATGTTGTTTATTTTTGTTTTTCTTTTTTTTCAGGGAAATAAGTCTTGGCATCAAGAAGGGAACAACAAAAACATTAAAAAGTCGTATGATTCATTAATAATTGATTTTGCGCTGTCAGCGGAATTTTATGAGAAACAAATATGAATGTTTTTAGTGATTTAGATGATAATTTGTAACTTCTAAAGATAATTCCATATTTATATTTAATTGTTTGACCAACAGCTTAGAAAGAGTTTGTATGTTAACGCAGTTGAAATGGACTTAATGCAAATTTATAGAGCATAAGAATATGCTTGTAAGATAGTTAATAACTTTCAGTTTATTAATAATGTTAATAAACTTAAATTGTTCAGCACAAATGCACAGCACAATCAACCGCTCTCGCTCAACTCCTCGCCCAACTGCTCGCTCAACTACTGCTCAACTGAAGCCTGGAGTTTTAAACTCTCGTAAAAACCGTAGGTGCCACAGAAATCTCAGAGATTTAATTTTTCGGAAAATTGATTCCGAATGTTAACGCTTTTATGAGAATGTCAGAAGAGAGTTGCTAATGTTAAAAAATATTAAACCAATTGATCTACGAACTTGATTTAAGTTTAATTTGATAAATAATTTTATTGGCAACAATTTTGATCTGTAAACCATGACTATAAGTTTGAGAGAATAAAAGATATACAAAACCTGTACTAACTTATATTGCCATGGGGGTAAAGAACTTCATAAAACTCACCTCTCTATAATAAGAATATAAGGTTAGGTTAGGGCGGCTGCTGACTCAAAACCAGCACACTAAGGCCTGGGCTGGCCCGTTGTGACACCGCACGAATCTCTAAGCTTTACAATTGCATTTTTTCCCTTCTCCTATATGGTATTCTTGAAAAGGATCCCATTCTGTTGCAGCAATGAAGCTTGCAATCTTTCTCGGACAAATGAACTCCAGCCCCGCTAGATTCTGAAGGAAATAGTAACCCATGTGCTTTTCCTGCATCTGCTAAGAGCTTCGCAGGAGCAGAAGAAGTGAACTGTTTCTAACTCTTCCTCGTCTCTGCAGCTTCTGGAAAAGTCATTTATCGGAGCATTTCGTCTGGCAGCGTGTGCTCCAACAAGCCAGTGTCCGGCAATCCCTCTAACGACTGCCGAACACTGTGAACGATTAAGACTGCAAAGCTTGCTGGAGCGTTTTGCGTCAATAGTTGGCAATAATTGGCGGTGAACCTACAGTGAGGTGTGTTGTTCCACATTCTTTGAGCAAGAAAGCTATACTTACTAGTATGAGCTTAAAAGTGGCCATCGGCACACGTATATCCTCCTTATCAGGAAGGAGGGTAGTGGTCGTGCCGTGTCTGGCTAGTTCGTCTGCTATTTCATTACCTTTTATATCTTGGTGCCGTGGCACCCAGATGAGGCTAATAACAAACTGCTGTGCCATCTCTTGAATAGATTTGCGGCAGTTGTTGACTGAGGATAGCGAACAAAGTGACTTAATACTAGCTGCGTGACTATCTGAGTAAAAATGCTTATTACCCTATTGTCTGGGCTGGCGTTGCGTAAGCAGATTAAAGCCTCGTTTATAGCAAGGACTTCTGCCTGGAAAACACTATAGTGATCAAGGAGCCGGAAGGACTGCCGGCTATTTAGTTTTTCTGAGAAAACCCCGCCCCCAACTTGATTGTTGAGCTTGGAGCCGTCCGTGAAGAAACTACTGGAGTCTTTCTGACCCGGCTGATTTACTATCCGTACAGCAGTATGGGTCTCACTATGACGGTGTATTACCATCGAACCACTTGGGGGGACATGCTCCATCTGAGTCCTATTGTTTTTGTACAGGCAAAAAGTGCTGTATTAGCCTTCTGTACTCTTTCTGAAATATTTTGATTCCAGCTAAGTTTCTTGTCCAGTACAAGCCCCAAGTATCTTGCAGTGTCAGGACTGAATCGTTTAGTCTGGAGGAGAAAGATTTGGAAGCTTGTATCTCTTTGAAAAGATAATAAGCTCAGTTTTATCTGGGTTAACGCTTAATCCACTTTCAAGTGCCCACAGTCAGGGTAAGAAGATAAGAATATAATGTATAGTAATTTTTTAACCAGCCTGAAGGCGTACGTCTTGTTTTTCTTTTGATTTTAAAATTGTCTTCCAAAATGCCTTTTTTCCCCTCAAGCTGCTACTCGATCTAATTTTTAACTACCTGCTAAACTATTGGCATTCACATTCATTACTAACATACAGCACGTTGCCACCTTATGAGAAAAATAATAGTTCGTCGCACTTCATAATGATACCGAAGTCAAACTAAAAATATAATTTTTTAACTTTAATTTATCCCAAAAGTATGCCAAATTTAATACTCCGATATGATAGTATTTAGTCCCACAACTAGGTGGCAACTCCTTAGCTCGAGATTGTTTTGCACGTTGATACAGAATGCCATATTTACTAGAGATTTTGTAAAAATCAAATTAATGAATTAAAACATTCGGCTTATTAAATTATAGAGATACAGAAAACTCGAAAATTGAATAACCTTTTTAACTAAGTTACAGTCTCTTTGAATAAAATTGGTTTTATTAGGAAAGTGTATCAAATCTCGAGCAAAAGTAGAGATTCTAAAACCGTCTCGAAAGTGTGTCTGTGGCACCTAAAATTGAAATTAAAGAGAAATTTAAGGCAAATTGTTTTTTGTGGCACCTCTGTAAGAAAAACACATAATATCCAAAACAGGTGTTAAGTTTACACTCGCATTTGATTTTTAGTAAAAAGCTGGCCCAAGAGTTTGTTGCTTGTAGAAAACTCGTTCAGAAAACTTTAAGCTTTGGGGCGACAAATGGAAAATCAACTCAAGTTTTTAATCAACTTGCAGGACTCTTAAATAAGACAACAGTGAGTACTCTCCCTAGACCAAGATTAGAAGCAATAAAAAATCCCCATACAAATATTTAAATTGTGTTAAATTTGTGCAAACATTAAAAGATACGGCGTTTATAAAACGACCGGAACTCGTTCAGAGATGGCCAAGCGTTTTAAAGCTTTGAATGTTCTTTGTTGGATTTTTTTTATTTTCTACTATTCTGTTGTCCTCTGTTGATATTCAATTCTATACCTTGGTCTTGTAATTCATTCTCAATGCTCTTTCGTTTGAATTCTTTTTTATTTTCATTTAATTTTTTTATTTTTTATTCTTACTTCACTTAAAACCCATTTGGTTTTGCTGGCTATGTAAATAGCCCTCTGGACGTGGCTTAGCGCTTCGTTTAAATTCATTTACTTTGATTAAAAGCGAGCTGAAATATTCTGTCTTAAGGACTAAGCAAACTTTGCTTTTATGTGAAAGACCCTTGGTTCAACTTGACGCATTTTCATGCAAGAGTTAATAATTTGGCTAAAAATAAATGCGTTTACCTTCGAAATTTATGGCGCTACAAAAGTATACCTATAAATGTTAAAACAATTTTATGAGCGCATTATTTTTATTGATTTTCCAGCACTCTGCATAGACTAATCCGGTCAGGCTCCGGGTTTTGGGCCATCCAGCATTTTGTTTATTTTATAACATTAAAAACACTCACGTTTGCATGCGTTTGCGTGTGTATCTGTGTGTGAGTATCTGTGTGCTACTTGTTCGATTTTCTATAAATTAATTTTGGCGTTGCCGAAACTTTAACAAAATTACAGAATTGCGTGATGGTGTTGCCTCAAAGCTTTCGCTTTAGCTGTATAGTGGCAACTTTTTTCGATTTCGGATTTATTTCTATGCATTTGTTTATTTATGCTAATTGAGCATTTTGATCAAAATGATTCTAAAGAAAATAAACAGCAAACGGAAAGCTTCGCTGTCCATTTGTGACGTAAGTTTGTTGCCAACCACTGCACAGTGGTCAAATGATAAATATATCGCGTACTAAGTCAAATAATAGACTTACGAGTCTCGCATATATATTTTTAAACTTTTTATTTATTGTTCTTTCTTATGATTTGTTATTCGCTTAGAAACGCAAAAATTCTTTTAATTTATATAGACAGCAACATCGACATACATTTTATTTTTTTTCAAAATTAAGTTAATATTAAAAACTGCTTTTAAATTGTAAAATGCACTTACAGAATTGAATATAATAAATCGAATGGGAACTGGAAAAAACCATAAAATACTCGTTGGCATCACAGGGCATATGGTTAACTTCCTTTTACTTCAAGATCAATTCATTAGTTATGCCATTATAATCATTCATTCAGTAGAAAAGGTAACTAATTTAGCCTGAACTCTTTATTCTAAGATTTAGTGAATAAAATTGAATTGAATTCAATAGTGAAAATTCAATAAATTATTGAAAATAAATTGAATTGAGACTGAAAATATTTGGATGGTTTACAATTTTTATATAAACCTATCGGCTAGATTCTATGTATACCATTAGATATGGTGGGGGTGGGGAATGTGGAGTGGGTGGTTAATGATTTCGCCGATGAAACTTCTTCAAAAAAAGTTCGAATTCGGCAACAATATATATTCTTAAAAGAGCTGCTTAAAATACTTTTAATTTTTTATGCTCCTTTAAGGCACAAGATTGTCCTAAAATCTTTGGATTTTTACTTAACTTTAAAAGTTACAAATTTTAATTTTAAAAAGGAAAGTTAATTTGTGTAAAATACAAAATGGTTGCCATAGCTTAGTTTTTTTAGCAGATTAATCATTTTTCCACTGCGAGGCGCTTTTGATAAGAAACATACACCTAACCTAACAAATTGAAGCAGTTAAGAGTCCAAGGTGCAAGGCTGTTGCCAAGTTATGTGCAGTCATTAATCTAAGCTCTGTTGGCAATTAAGCAACGCTTAATGTGACTTAAAGCTGGGTCAGTATCATAAAGAAAATTCCAGGTTGCCAGGTAAATGGTAAAGGCAAATAGATTAAGAGCAGCTAAGTTATGTTGAACGTCCAACAAAAAAAAAAAAAACACCAAAATATGTTATGCACAAAAAATAACAAAAAAGTATCAAAAGAAAAACTACAAAAAAAAAGTAGCAAAAAGCGCAGCATAAAGAATCATGTAAGCTGGCAAAAGGCTTCCTTTCAATGCCTGGCCATGGCTAATGGCTCTGCAGGCCAAATGGTTGGTGGTCAGCATATGTAAGCCGTAGTCAGGGCAGCCGAAACGTGCGGGGCCTTAATCTTGCAGTGTTTACGCTCTGTTTTTTTTCTTCTTTTTTTGTACTTTGCGCATTTTTTTTTAACAATGAAAAACATTTGTTGGCGCAGATTTTTGCATTGCTGAACACAATTCTCCTATTTACAAGCACAAACAAATAAAAATAAAAAAATATTATAATATTATTTTTTTATGCCTGGCGCATAACTTGTTACATTTTAACATTTTGCTGAAAGCCATGGAGAAAAATTCATTTGGCATTTTAATATTTTACATATTAAGAGAGCAGAAAATAAAATTTAAAAAATATTGCAGCATACTTTCAGGCAGCGCATAAAATTCTCTTGGTTCGCCCAAAGAGCACCACTCAACATGCTCTTTATTTTTTGTTTTGCTTTTGCCGCACGCACACATGCACACATATTAACAGCTGACCGCATGACGCCATTAGAGCCACACACACATATATCAACAGTGACGTGCCAAAGATCTCTTTTAATAAATTTTGTTAAGCAAAAGCAAACTCTTTGTGAGGCATAAGTCTTTGCTAGAGATTTGGAATCTTTTG
The DNA here is from genome assembly GCA_018150985.1 of Chymomyza costata. Classification (NCBI taxonomy): domain Eukaryota; kingdom Metazoa; phylum Arthropoda; class Insecta; order Diptera; family Drosophilidae; genus Chymomyza; species Chymomyza costata. The sequence goes on from JAECWU010000033.1 coordinate 64,140, forward strand.
CTTTTTAGTGATTGATGTACAAAATATTATTGCTTTGTGTGTATCTTTGTGCATTATAAAATGTATTATTTGCTAAGTTTATTCAATCTTCATACAAATATAAAAAATTAAATAGAATATTCCGCCTATTTAAGCAGCCGCCAAACAAGAGTTGGGAGATGTGGAATTAACTCAGCAGTTTTTTTTCAGCTCATAAAATTTTAAATTTTAATATGTTTGTTGCATAAACCTTAATAACTATTTGTTTATTTATAAAGACATCGTAACCAAATTTGGCGTTGGGAACTTTCTTAGAGTTTTCAAGCACAGCATCGAAAGCGGTTGTTTATACGTTAGGATGTTTATTTGATATTAAAAATATTGTACCGAAGTATCTAGTGTAAGTTTAGACAGTGGAATCATTTTTAAAATGACGAATAATATAAAAGTATAAAATAAATAATTAAAAAAAAATGACTTTAAAAAGACTTAATTTTTCTATAGGCATAGCCTAATCAGAGGAATACAGGAATGTATCTTTTATTGAATTATTGTAGCAATGTATCTAGACTTGTTTTTATACACAATTGCCATTCCGACAAGGCGCAGAAAATTGGGTCGGATTATTTTCATTGAACCTTTTAAAAACTTATTGCCAGTATGTTTTAGTTGAGATTTTCAGCTCCGCTCAAATGAAAAACGATAAGAGATTTGTGGCACAACACCGATTGTTGACACATTAAGCAGCAATAATGACAACAATAAAGAGATGTGTCTAATGCTCAAATAACAGAAAAAATTGAAATATAAATTAATTAGCAACCGAAACAAGCGAAAAAAAAATCATTTGTCTGCATTCAAATAATAAATCTACGCTGTTTATTGAAACATTTATTAGGCTACTTCAAAAGCTTTTCACTTTTATCCCTCTCTGACGATTTTCATGTTGTTGTTATTTCAGCCATTTGGGCCAAATGTTTATTGACAGGCCACTTTCTGACTTGGCATCAATGATTTTTATTGTTGTCACTGCCTTTGTGGCACTTTTAGTGGCCAAATCAATAATATTGTATTGTAAATAAATTTAACGATTGTCATAAATTAATAAAAAAAAAAAAATTAGTAGCTACAATTCTAGCCCGGCTTGGCCTTTTTTTTATAATTTTTAAGCACTCAACAAGGAAACTCTGTCATAAAAGGCCAACACAAAAACAGTTGAGAATAAAAATTAAAATCAACAGTGAAAAGTTTAGACAGTCAGGAACAGACAAACAACAATGGCGCCCTACTCCCATGCCAAAGACAGCCCGAGAATTTCCGCTAATAATGTTAATTCCATTGCCAGACTTACTTCCGCCGCCGTCACCCGCAGTCTGCGCCAAGCCAGAGATAATCAGCAAGGCAATAGAAGGGAAGCACTCATACCTTACAGGATTGTTACAAAACTACAAAGGGTACATTAGTTGTTTAGAAAGTATGTAGTGCTTAAAAATAATAATTTGTATTTTAAATGCCAAAGTATTGAGGGGCAAATTGGAAAGCTCTTTAAATCGATTTTTAACTCCATGCAGATTTGCGTTAGTAACAGGAGATTTACAATAAACTGGAAGTTCAAGAAATTTCAGATGAAAATATCCAAAAAGTAAATGTTGTTATAAATGGGCATTTTTAAACTAACTAACTGTTTTAAGTGATTAAAATTAAATATGCAAAAAATATTGTATAAAAGTATAATATATTTAAAGAATAACTTTTACTTAAATATTAGGGAAGTTTTCAGCTATTTACCAGTAGTTGATAATGAAAAGTTTTGAAACTGTAAGCTGTGTGTTGGCAAATCTGAAAACTTTTACGATTTCAAAGTTTCTCACATTGTAAGTTATGAAAAATGCTACAAAAATTCCTTAAACTTAAGACTGCTGTTGTTTCTTTTTTATTATTTTGGTAGAGTATCGGCAAATGCGCAAGTCGGGAACATTTCGAAAAAAATTTGTGCCTTTACTTTCAGTAAAACAATATATTTATGGAACAACTGATTTTGATTTTTTATATATTTCTTATTTCTTGTGTGGAACAGTTATTAACTTAAAATAAAAAAAAATTTCCGGGTGTGTTCGATAACGCTTGTTAAGTCAAAACATCACAATTATGATCCTCTCAACTCATGTTCTTAGTTGTTTTACAATTTATAGCTAATATACCAATCATAACCTTAAGAGATGTTGGACTTCACTAAGATAAGAGAGATTATTAAGAGAATCTAGTCCTATTGGCCGAAATACAATTCGCTGAAAATAAAAATCTGACTCATACTCTAAATAGTGTTGCTGTCCTTGGAGGGATACAGACTTAGTCGAGATTTAAAGTTCTGAACAGAATTTTAAGCCTTAAAGACCTTCAGTTGTTCTTGTAATTTTTTTTGAATGTTAATCTTACAAAAATATTGGAATCAAAGTAACATTCTTTCAGCGAAATCCCAAAAACAAATTTCATTAATATCGAAAACAAAACAAATTTTATTGAGGGTTAGTTTTGATAAAACATTTGATGTATCCCAATAATCAATACTTAGTAATATTGCATAAAATGGCCTTAGTAAGCGTATCTACACCGACCTTAACAGCAGGAGCCACAGATATTGGGCACACACAGTACGTTTACTTTTCTAGAGTATGCAAACTTTGTCGGATATGAACTTATCCGGCTGATTTCTGTTGTGCTTTCATCTTTAGTTTAGTTTTGTGCTGTACTTACATCCTTCCCGTTGTCAGCTGCCGCTGCCTTTGTATTTCACTTCCTGGGCAAAAACCAACTCCCTGTCATACCCTGTCAAGGCATTTCATTAGCGCCATTGGAGGCGCCACCCGCAAATGTTTTGCTCGCAGCGTTACTGGTATCAAGTTAATGACTGCGTGTAAAACTTTTCCCAGTTTTTCTCCAACTGTTATTGTTATTGTTGTTTTTGCCGCTGCTACTGATATTTTTTTTATTTTCATGCAAAGCCTCGGGAGTTTGCATTATCTCTGTGCAGTTGCTTTTAATTTAAAACAATTATTTCGTACTGACAAATTGCCGATCTTAAAGTAGCTGCAGGCTTTTGAAATTTATCTAAGCGCCAACCCTGCCAATTTTCAAAATCGACTTAAACAGAGTGAGGCTAAAAGCCCAAATAAAACAGTTTCTCAAATAGAATCCCTCAACTCAAACATTAACAAATCAACAGTTTGCCAGCCCATTAAATGTGGCCCAGCCAAAAAGTTTTCTTTTTACCAACTCAATGGAAACTTAAGTGCCCCTTGTTGGCTTTATAGTTTGTTGTAGTTGTAGCTTGTTTTGTGTGGAACAAACTCGAAACACAAACTGTACCAGTGCACTTGAATTTTTTGTATAGTATTTTTTGTTTCTGTTTTGCAAAATAATATTTTCTTCAGTGCTTAAAATAAGCTGCAATATTTTTATTTGGGGCGCGTCAAATGTGGCAAGCCTATAGGCAACAACAGCTAGGTCGTATACGTAATTTAAACATAATGCACATTTGTTGCTACCTCTATGAGTAACTTTCTGTCTATAAAATGCGAAACATTTACAACTATTTGAAGTAGGTAACTAATAAATCACTTAGGTGGAGAAATGGAAATTTAAAATAGCAACCTTCCACACTTGGTGTATCTAGATACATTTCCCGCATTGCCTAAAGATTTTTACGAGTATTTATTTTCACCACTGTTACGCTGTTTATGTAAAGTGCAAAGTCAAGTTAGTAGTTAGGTGGCTAGATGGCAATGCTGTGGCAACAGAGACTGTGGCAACAAGTTAAGTGCAACTTAAATAAACAACTAAATTTCACTTCACGGAGTCTGCTGGCCAGTGTACCGAAAAAATGGCGGAAAGAGAGACTTAAAGACAGACGCACAGTCAAATTGACGTAAAACAATAAAAATGTGCACTAAAGTTTTGACAGTCTTTAAACGACTACCAAGGAGTTGAGCCAAGATTTTCTTACTCTTCAAGAAGTCCATCCAAAACTCTGTAAATTAGGGGGCAGTGCGTTTAAAGAGTAAAATTCAGCCGTGCTCTGAAAAACGAATCCGAACATTTTATGCGGGTTTGTTTTGAAACCGAATATACCTTTGAATCAGCTTAACGTTATAAATTTTTGTAGAAGTTAAAACTATTATTGATAGATTTTTGTTTTTTATAGAAAAAAGTAAAGGAAAGTAAGTTAACCTAGCGAGCCGTTGGTATTGAGAAGCTTTTATGGCTCATAATCAGCGGTGGGCACGCCTTGGCTCTTTCGAGTGGTAGTCGGCGGTACCCTTAAAGCAAAGTACCCAAATGATAAAAAAACTAACAAAATAATATAACTACTCGAATATATTAAAAACCAAAAAGTTTTTAAGCTCAATTTTATTTTTTCTCTGAAGTAATATTTATACATAATAAAGTGAATGAAGATTTCGTAGCTATGGTAAATGCAGGTTTTTTTTTCTGAAAATGTTCGCAAAAGCTCATAAAATACAAAATGTCAACTTTGATTGCCACTCACTAAAAAACCACTAATATAATTTACAATTTTTTTTTGCACAGGGATACCTTTATATGTGTAAAATAATATTAAATTTTAATTTTGTCTAAATTTTGATTTTCAGCAGGAGGGCTTTTGGCCAAAATCTGGCCACGCGGGCCCATTGTGCATTATTACAGAGCACCTTAAAAATACTTAAAAGCCTTCGAAGCCATTAGACCTGTCAAAGTTACCAATGTCACCCAACAGTCAAAATATACAGCGTGCATAGTGAAGAAGACTCAGTTGATTCGTTGTCGACGAAACAACTGCGAAGTTAGTTACTTATGCTTACAATTCACAATCGGTTAAACCTATATATTGTTTTTTATTTGCTATTTGCTATTTTTAAATACTGCAGACGTTGCTAAACTAAGCATATCATCCTCAAAAAAATAATTCTGTTTATTATCATGTTAATTAGGTGGACACATCAACGAACTCTGCTCCCAATAGTAGCAGCAAGGGCTCCCCTCCGGTCTATTCTTGTCCGTGGTGCCGTTTTTGCTGCATAGTTGGTATCGCATTTTACGACCTTAGATCTATGCTCACTTATTGATGTTGCTAAAACTGTTGTTCCCTCACGTCAACTCTTCGAATACATTGCTTGCTATTTGTATCCTTTACCACAAAGGTAAGAGGTATTGATATGATATATAGCATAGAAAACGAGACATCGGATAGCCGCAAAGTTACCTTCAAAAAGTTTATCTAGACATGTCCGTCCGTCTGTCTGAGCGATCTGATCTTGGAATCTCATATTTTAATTTTGTTAAAAGATACTACCTAGACTTCCAAAGTGGGCTTGAATTTTTAAGTCATTCTAAACTTTTTGTTATTATACGTAATATGCTTTTGAAATATCATATCCATATAAAATTTTTTAAAGCAAACAAAATTTTTAACCATCTTTTTTCCTGGAACAAATATTTATTATATTATATATATTAGATCGAAATGCCTAAAGCAAGAAACGAAGCGCGCCGCAGCAACCGAAAGGCTGCTTCCTTGAGAATGGAATCGACGAAGAACACCGGTGTAAACACGGAGAACACACGTCGCAAGTGCCAAATATGTTCGTATGACCCAAAAGAACCAAGAATGACACGTTGTGGCCACCTTTTTTGCAAGATTTGTGTACAAACATGGTTACAAAGCCAAGAATCGTGCCCCAAGTGCCTCCAAGTAATTGATGAACAAGATGTTGCTCCAATTTATTTTTAAAGCAAAATTGTTGGCTTTTGTTCTTTATTCGATTTTTAATGTTACCATTATTAATATTTTTTTTTATTATGAAATTAAAAAGTAATGTCAGTGGGATGCTGCTTTAAGGCCTAAGGAGCCACTAAGCCACTTGTTAGCAGGTTATTAACGAAAAAAATTAACTGATTTATTTGGGATGATTCTGAGAAGGGATGGTCAGATATTCATAGTGGGGTGGTTTTCTCTTCAATTTTTGATGCTTTTGTAATATAAATATGATAAGGTGCTGTACAAAAATTAAAGGAAGACAATGGTCATTCTTGCTAAAATAGTTCTTTTTGAATTTTCTAAGCCAATAGTCGAAAATTGAATGATTAACCATATCACAATTTACAGCATTTCGGTCATTTAAAAATAATTAACTTTAACTTGTGGAAAACAGTCTCCTGCCATTTTTGTAGAAAAATATGGAGTCTTCCGGCTTAAATCAAGTAGAAAATATTTAGGGTACATTAGTAAGGCGATTAATTAAGTGTCTTCCGATTTTGGATTACACTCTTTTATATCTTGAGTCACATCAATTTTTTTTTTTTTTTTTTTAAAGATTGTTTATTTCATAAAGTATTATTTGATTACTATTATAAACATTAGTTGAAAAAAAATTTTATTATTTAAAGCACTGACCCCGGATGGGTACTCAAACTTTGGCATATCAAATTAACATTTTAAAATTAATAATACAAATATTAAAACTATATTGACTATGTACATAGTAATATAGTAAAAAAGAAAAAAGATATAGATTGTAAAGAAAAAATTATATAAAACATTACATTAAATAAGAGTTATTTATAAAAGGAGGTGTGAAAAAAAAAAAATATATATATTTATAATATATATATAAAAATAATAATATTAGATTTACATATGTTGCCACCAAAAGCGTTTTTTGATAAAATTGTTTAAAATGTAAGACAAGTCTTTACGAGACATACTTGTGTCAAATCTCAAGTTGGTACAGCTTACTATATCTGTTATATTTATGGATTTCTTTGTTGCTCTTCTGTAGACATGATAGAAGTAGGGGATCCCTTCGGAGTTCTGAATGTATCCCATTTTGTCCAAGTACAAAAAGGCTTCAGGAGGAACATAGCCGGATAGTAAACATTTTTCCAGATATTCATCGCAGGTATAATAAGGAGCCAAAATAAGATTGTTATTTATACAGTCAAAGCTTCGAACGATGTGTTTTCTGATAAGATCAATAATGAAGTTATCAATCCTTATAATTTTTGTAGAGTTGTAAATTTTTTTGTTTGAATAGAGTTTTAAGAAGTCACTTTGCGGCGTTCTTTGCATTGAGGTACAAACTCTTAGGCACTCTCTCTCAAATTTCCTTAATCTTTCCATGTATGATGGTGATATGTTGAACCAAATAGGACAAGCGTATGTTATAATTGGACGGATAAATGATTGATACATAATAACTTTCACTCTAGTTTTGACATGTTTCGAATAAAAAATATGTTTGTATATAAAGAATGCTTTTTTGGCTTTAATAATTTGTTGTTGAATGTGTTTATCAAAATATAAGAACTTATCAATTCTTACCCCAAAGTAATTGACAGTATCTTTGTTGTTTATTAATCCTCCACCATTCGGGGTTGCGATGCCGAAAGATTTCCAATTTTTTCGTAGGTTATTGTTGCATTTGTAGACAGGAGGTCTAAATAGGATAGTTTCACATTTATCCGTGTTAACTTTTAAGTGCCAATTCTTTGTGTATTCATAAACAGCGTCAAATTTTTGTTGTAGAAAAGTATTGATTTTCTGAACTTTGCTATCAGCATGATAAATAATGATATCGTCTGCATAGGTTATTATAGTGTCGATTTTTTCAAGAAGGTCGTAAATGTATAGATTAAACAAGATAGGTGAATTAACTGTTCCTTGTTGTAAGCCATTATCAATATTGAAAGTTTTCGAGCTGAATTGGTTGCCATGAAATACAACGAATTCTCGATTAGTTATCATATTATGTATAAGATTCAGAAGATGAATAGGAAATTTAAAATTGATCAATTTACATATAAGACCTTTAATCCAAACACTATCAAATGCATTCTCCAAGTCAAGCAAACAAGCTCCAATAAATAGCTTCTTGTTCCAGTTCCAATTTATGTTTGAAACTAAACAGTTAATTGCGTGTGTTGTTGAGTGACCCGATTTAAATCCGAATTGTTTTTCGCTAATTATATTATTTTTCATACAATGATTGTTTATGTTGTTATATATACAAATTTCAAAAATCTTGCTTATGTTGGGAAGTAAGCTAATTGGCCGTAAATTGCTGACACTTATGATATGATATTGCTGCAAAGAATATTAAATAACGTATTTTGTTGACCATTTTTGTATAGAACTTATGAAGTACCTAAGAATTTGATCGTAATAGTTTGACCATACCATATAGCGCCCATAGGACGGATGGGTCAAAAGTAAGTATTTCGGTCATAATTCTATTTTTTGTTTGTTTTGCAGATATCGTGACCAAATTCGGCAATTGAAACTTTTTTGAAATATCTTATGCACAACAACGGCATTCAGAATAAAATCTTAAAAAAAGAGTATAACAAATTTTTGATGCCAAATGAAACCTTTTCAGGTTTCTTCTTATTTCGTAGCTTTAAACTAAGTGCAACTGCAGTGAAGTGCCATAAAATTGCGTGATGGCATTTGTGGAAATGAGTTTGTATAAAAAGTGCGCATAAATGCAAAAATTTTTGCCAACACTTTGTTTACATTTATTTTTTTTTAAACTATTATTTGCATGTATTGACGCACCTTTGGCAGCTAAGAAAATTACTCTTACGATGAGCTTCATCAAAAATCTACATAAAAGGCATGACATTAGTCATTCGTCAAAATTTCCATAACTTCATATTGTGCTAGGGCGTAATAGGCTACTTCCGCTAAAAGAAAGAAAGTGCCGCCAATCCAAACTATCTATAGTAAGAAGTTTACAAGGGCCCAGCAAGCTGACACACTTAAAAATAAACATTTTATGCATTTCAAATAGTCGTAAAGCGGTTTTAATAGTTTAAAATAAAGAAAATATTGTTTTTCCAAGCGATAACTCATAAGCGATAAGAATACAACAAACAGAGCCGAAATATTTTGTTTGATCTTTGGGCATTATGAATTTCTCCAACTCCCTTTCTCTACGTACTACTTTCCATATTAAAGACAGTTCTTTGCTTTATTAGCTGCTGCACTTTCGCAGCTATTCAGATGCAGTCTCAGACCCAGACCCAGACTGAGACCCAGCCAATTGACTTGCTGTCTATTGTTGCCTTCGAGTGTCAAGTTTTATTAGCTCTGCATGGTTCAATGCACGCGTCGGACACCATCATGCAACACCATATAATGCCACACAATTTTATTTATCCAAATAACAGCAAACATGAAAATTATTTTATTTCGAAAAGAAAAGTAAAAGTTTCGCTGCTCTCCAGTTGACCCACATATATACTATACTTATATCTATGTATCTGACTGCAGTCAGCTGCTTCAAAGATTAAAGATACTTCACACTGTTTTTTGTTTTGTTTTTGGTTCTTTCGATATAAAAAGTGTTCGCGACGCATTATGTAAATGCAACAACTCAGCTGCAACAAACATTTTCATTTTCAAGATTTCCAGCATTTCCAACTTGGTAGAAACTAAGCTGCACTGCGCATTCATCATGAGCTGCAACAATGTGGGACGCTGTCATTGTAGCTGGATGGAGTGTTCCAAGAGACAAGGAAGGGAAACATGCTCTACAGTTAATGCCAACACACACACAAATGCATTGGTGTGGTGCGTTCGTGTATATTTGAGTCGATTTTACAGCAGTGTAAAGTGAACCTTGGCAAAATAGAAAAAATTGGGCTTCCAATTTGAAGAAATCGGATGCCTAAACGCATCGAATGCTTGTGGAGGCCTATGGCGACAGTGCTTTCGATAATCCTAAACGCAAAAATTAATGGGTTGATCCCCGCCAACCATAAACATCATCCGTAAGACCAAATCGCTTCAGACGAAAGATGATGCTGTGTGTTCGGTGGAATCAGCTGGGTCTCGTCTACTATGAGATGTTGAAACCTGGTTAAACTGGCAATGCTCACCGCTAACATCAACAACTGATCAAATTGTACCGTGCTCTGCGTGAGATAAGGCGGATTATCAACAAGGACACGACAAACTGATTTTCCTGCACGACAACGCACCAGCGCATACGACGAAAATGGTCGGAAACTACTTGGAGACCCTCAACTGGGAGGTTCTGCCTCATACCGCTTATTCAACAGCCTGGCCCTTTCCGAATACCACTTTTTTTCTCATGCCTTGATGAGATGCACTCCGTCCGAAGATGGCTCAATGAGTGGTTTGCCTCGAAAGAGAAGGAATGTTTTTGGCGTGGTGTCCACAAATTGCCGAAAGGATGGGAAAAATGTGTAGCTAGCAAACGCCAGTACTTTCAATAAATTTGATTTTGCTTTCTAAGAAAGAAACATGTGTTTCATTGACAAAAAACAGAGGATTTAGGATTTTTTAGCTGGTATAACAAGACACTTTTAAATATAACACCCATTGTTCTAAAACGATTTTAGTCATTAGATCGTTAGGAAAAAGAAAAGCGGTTGCAACGAGATTCAAGAAGTTGAATGTTATATGAAAATCTTTATATAAAAACGAACCATGACTGGAAGAACTTGTTGATCTTGCATTTGCTGGATTTGTCTTCGCCTCGACTAGCTGCGCATATTTATATATCGAAAAATTCAAGCTGAAAAGTTAGCAAATGGTGAAAAATTAATATATCATACTTTTTTATTTATTAAAAGTGGGTGTCCCGACATCAATTGTTTGGGTGCACAAGCAATTCAAATTGTCTGTCTAATGCTGTGCATCAAATCTATCGGCTTGGTTGTTATCAGGCTTCCAAAGCTTAATCTAAAAAAATTTTTTTACCAAATGCGTTTGGTAGAAAGAATGTGATGTAGTGGTCAATGTGATTCACACGATCATCCTCAAGAGTAAGAAAGTTCTATTTCTTGGATTCGGATGTGTTTTAACAAATGAAAGGCCAACTCTTAAGAGCTTGCGGTCTGTATCCAGAAAGTAGTAATATGATGCTTACATATTTTTGAAAATTGTGTGAATTGCTCCAATTTATATATTGCTGTAGTTCATCGAATATTTCAATATCAAAAAACCTTTTGCTGATGCTGGTAATAGCAGGCAAAGCCCATGTTTAGGTAGGACAATGCCTGCCGGGGGTTTTATAGACTGTAATATAAAAATAGGTTTTGCATAATCGGATGCAAATTCTGGCAGACATGCTAAGTTGGATGAAAGCTTTGGAATTGAAGGGAGTACAGAAGATATTAAACCTAGAATGTGCTGAGATAAAAAAGGTAGCCAGAACGAGAGGTGATGAGCATGGGTTGGAGTCCACTCGTTAAATCAATTTATTTTTTTTTCGTTGGCCATAAACTTATTCGATTTCTGCTAAATTTTGCACAAAAAATTGTTTGGAACAACCTCATATGTCAAATCTAATAACTGGGCATTTTTTCCATTGGTAACAAGAAGTATCCTGTTAAACAGAGATATGAAAGATTTTTCATTTGGTAGACAACAATTTAAGAATGATAATAAGAATAAGTAATAGCAAACCATTTTTTATATCGTATTTTTGTTATATGGAAGGGCTAAGTCTAAGGGTATAAGTCTATGCATAATTCATTGGTAATTTTTAATGAACTCAAACCGACTGCCAGCTGTCGGAATGCACTTCAAAGAACACCCAATATTTGTGAATTTTAATAATGCGATAGCGAGAGGTATAATCAAAGTGAAAAGAAATGGCTATACTTATAAGAAAAAATTGCTTTGTTTCTGTTTATTTAAAGATTGAAATTCTATCTCTCACAATTAAAAGTTTTATTTGTAGAGTAGCTACTGTAAAAGAAAATATCAAAAGAATAATAAAATACCAACTGCACAAAATAACATTTTTCTTTAATTGGCTTACTTTTAAGACATTAACAGCAAAATGGAACAACGAAATGAAAATCGATAAATAAGTTTCAACTTTCCACCCTCAGCTACATTAGTCCATAAGCAACTTATCAAACAATAAGCCGAGGCGATAAAGCATATAAAAAATGCGTATACAAGCGGCAAGAAGCCCCTGGAATAACAACAAAAAGTCCGAAATCAATTGAAATAAGTACTTTGGCTAACAATGGCCAAGTGCGGTTCAAGCTTAATCAAAAAAAAAAAAAAAAAAAGCAACAACAATGGGCCAAAACAATACAAGAAGTACAGCTGAAGTGGCATCTAATTTAGCACAAGATGATTGTTAACAAATAACAACAAAAAACATTATTGAAGCCAATGACAACAACAATTGAGCAATGAATGGTATTAAACAAAATCGGCAATAAAAACAAAAAAATTTAAAAAAAACAGCCAACATAAATTTTAATAAATAAATTGCGTGTAGAGCGCGCGAGCCCCCCATTAAACAGGGCGTATGAGTAATCATTGGCAAGCCAACTAAACGAGCGGAAGTATTTAATTAGCGGCTTTAATAATTCAATCAACGTTGAGGCCCATACATACACATACACAGCAACATTTTTTCCTGTGTGTGAGCATGAAATGTAAGCCGCTAATTTTTATACGATTTAACAAACAATTTTCATACATATATATATTGTGCTTTTTTTTTTTTTGGTTATTTACCACACACAAGCTCTCAAAAAAGCACCCACTTAGTGGCTTTAAATAACTGTGCGCTGTGCGTTTAAAATACGTTGATTAACATTTTTTGGTTACACGTTTATTGATCGTTTCAATTGGGTTAACACTCTTTGAGTAATGTTGGGATGTTAGGGATCTTAATGTCTTGCGGCGGGGCACGCTTCATTTGTATTGAAAAAGCTTTTTATTGCTTGACTTGGAAAAGCAGCTAGAAGGGTGTTTTACGCATAGGGGTGGCTAAGGTGGTCGATTTGTGGTTTTAGTGCATCATTTGTTTGTACCAAGCAGGTTGCTTGGCTGCCATAACCACAAAAAAGCACCATTGGAGCTAAAAGGGCGGTTGTATGGGGTTAATGAACTTGTGGTCGATGGCTTGGCGTCACTATTTTTGGGGGTTTTCACTTACTACTTAATAACATGGTTGAACTTTAAGGTAACTAATTTTGGTTGGCGTTGTTGTGACAGTTGCTTACCTGTAAAGAAAAGAAAAAGTAGTTAAAAGTTAGTTAGGTTTACAATGAATCGCGCTGAATTAATTCAGCAATCCTGACTAAATGCTTATCTCACATACAAGCATAAAACATATGTATGTTAAATAATATAAGACTAACTTTAATGATTAAAACTATTTTCCATGATATTTTGCGATTTTAAAAGAAATTTCATGAATTATCTTTATTGATTTATTTTAACCATTCCTTTTGCAGTTCCTTAGTATTAACAGAAAACACATCTTACCAGAAAACTTTCACAAAACATAGACCACAATTAGATTTCTAGCACTGTTTGTCATCCAGCTAATTCAAGATACAATAAGTAACTACAAGATACAAAAATTTTCTGTGCTTGTCCGCACATTCATTATCCACGCACTTGCATTGACAGTGAAAATCCTTTTGCCGAGTGAATTTTAAAGCGTTAAAATTGCAAATACCTGAATGACATATATGGGAAAAATCTACTGCAATAAATTTTCAAACAGCAGCAGAAAACTGAAAACAGCCGCCAGTCATTGTTCGGTATTTGCTTAGACTTGTCCGTTGTTTAATGAAAAACTGTAAGAAAAAATCGAAGTGAAAAAGTGCGCAAAGGGAAGAGAAGATAACAGAGAAGAAGACTAGAGACTAGCAAAAACTGACGCTAAAAAAAAACGGGCGCTGGCTTGGCATTGGAATGAGCATGAGCATGAATACAACGCAATTTCTATTGATGCTTGAGAACACACAGACTGCCATCCAAATGCAGCTGGCCAAGAGACACTCAGACAATCAGCCAGTTCGGACAGCTGGACAAATCGACAGTGGGACAAATACACAAATGGACTCACGGACCAAGCTGCCGCTGCTGCTGCTGCTGTTGACCAAATCATCAGCACCAAAAGCAGGCAGCAAAAATGGCCATTGCCATTACCAGCGTCGCCAGTGACTGCCATCCCAGTTGGTGCATCAATTTTGTTTGTACAAGTATTTGAGTCTTTTTGCCGCAGTTTTCTTTGGTTTGGCATCTTGATAGCAATTTCCTACCTGACTTTTGCCAGCATGACCGTTTGTGGACATGTTGCACTTTGATTTGATTCGACAGCGACGATGGCAGGGACTATGTGACTATGCGGACAGCATGGACTACGGGTACAACGGGGACAATCTGAGCGACGTCATTGCTATGTAAGTTTGTGTGCATTTCATTGCGTTGTTGCGTTCGTTTCATTTTTCCATTAACTATCTATGCAATGGAGTATATTAATTTGATCAGTAAGTTGGCATCCTTTTGTGGGAGTTGGTGACTTATTTATACAGTCTGTTTGTATAAATGTAAAGTAGGTACAGGAGCAATACTGGTCTGGTCTGTTGTTTGGTCCAAATCAAATGCGCTCGATTTTGTTTATCGATAAAGCCGACTTTTGATTTATCGATATCACTAAAAAGTGCAGACAACTTATTTTACATCATTTTATATGTATATCTGTTACTAAACTGCATCATCTTTATTATTCAGCCGTGCTCCGGAAAATGACAAAACTGAAATGGAAAATTTTATTCGTATTCGTTTTTGCGTACTCCGGAAAACGAATTTTATTGTCGAAGACCTCCCTGTTTTGTTTTCGATAAATTCGTAAATTTCCCCAAATTTTTTTTGTTTTTGTTCGATACAAAACAGCTGACATGGTTGCCGCAGCTCTGCACCTTTTTATAAGTATACATATGTTGTTTAAATTTCATTTTCATAAAAATATTGCCAGTTCTTTATTATTCTATCTTTTAAATAAAATTACACAAAAAATATTTCTTCAGCAATAATATTTAATAAAATTAAGCATGACAGCTATATGAGGGAAATTTTCTTTGTGTAACCCGGGAGCCCTGTCGCAATTACAAAAAAAAAATTCGTTTTGCACAACGCATAATAATTCTTAGGTTGAGTCAGAAAAAAATAATCAAAAATAAATAATCTGCCTTACAATTGGCATTAATTTACTCAAAGAATATCCAAAAATATTTAAAAAATAATTTCTTTATAAAATAAGTACTTTTTGAAACCTATTTTGGCGATTCGTTTTAATTCCTCTTGCGCCAAAACATTCGTTAACAAACCACAAGAAAAATTCTGTTTGGTGAAATTGGGAGCACCAAACATTCGTTTTCAAAAGATATGCGAATAAATTGTTCGGATTCGTTTTCCCAAGCACGGATAATTATTTTGTGTCAATCTTTTATATGTAGGATTAATCATTTCATCATTATTCCTTTCCAAATTACTTTTTATGGTTAATTTGTAGTTGCCCAGAAATTATAATCTGTTGTATCGCCCAATCAATATAACAGCGTATATATTGTAATTCTTTTGAGATTAGTTTTTTAGCGTCGCTCTTCATTTACCAACCCTATTTAAAGTCGTCTGCTGTCCTAATTAGCTAACCAAAAAGTGTCAGTTACAAAAAAATTTAATTTATACTTTTTAAAATCTATATTCAATTTCTAAGAAAACTAATTTCTACCATTTTTTATTTTATGTCGAAGTTTTTGTAAGCAACATTTATCGCATATCTTTTTCTGTCTCTAACCCTTTCATTTTTTGTTTGATGATATTCTAAGATATCGCGTTTCATTTCTTCTTTTAAGAAGAGCTCATCTTTAAAGTAATCCTATTATCTTTTCCATTGCTCAGAAGATTTCATTTTATATGTTCTAGTTCTAGATTCGGAAGTTACTTAACGTTTCTCATTTTAGTTCAATACAAAACTATCTACACTCAGCCATCTATGGGATTAGAAGAGTATCAACCTAAGATACATCTATTCATTTTCTTTTTTCAATTTTCATTTTTTGTTTTTGCACATTTCACTTGGTCGATTTTTCTTACTGGCATTGCCCATAAAAAGGCGTGAGTGAAATTTTTTGCCATACGTGTATGAAATGACTTGCTTTTGACACTTAGTGTACAAGTCATTCTGTCAGTCACTCAATCAGCTCAGTCATCATCTCAGCCTCAATGCGCTAAATGACTGCATCCGTTGTTGATGAGAGAGCTTATGGGAAATGATAGCTTCTATTATCTTTGGAGGCATTTTGGTCTTACCATGTCAAATAGTGTAATTGTCTCTGGCACAAGAAGCGAAATATAAACTGCAACTGATGAAGTAATTTCGTGCAATTTTAGACAAACACTTTGGCGGGAACTGAAGTGGCATGGAGTGTGTCGTCAAGTAATTATATACAATTGCAAGTTGTTCTAGACTGCAAACTAAGCTGCAACATAACTGTATAAGCTGCAGCAACACCAACAACAACAACAAAAGCAACTAGTCGAGTGCAAAACTAATTTAGACTACGATACCAAAACTAAAGCAAACATCTTTGATTAGACGTTTGCTTAAACAACACAGGTTGTTATCGTTATCGTTGTTTTTGTCATCGTTATTGTTTTGGTTGTTGTTGTGGACCGACAACTATCTGCAGACAAAGGCGTCTATTGCTCAACTAAATAGAACAAAAGACAGCTGCAGCAGCATCTATTAGCAGAGTAAATATAATTACAACGAATAATAACCTGACAGTCTGACATACTAAAAATTCTCCTGCAAATTGATGCCAACAGCAAGCAATTGATAAACGAGGGCAGGCGGAAAAGTATTTGGTCTGTGTTTTTTGTTATTACTTGTTTGTACTATATCTGTAAGCCTCAGAAGTGACTTATAAAATGATTTTAGTTTTTGGCCAAGGCCAAGCATTTTGCCCTTGAGAAAAAGAATAAAACTGAGGTACCATTTGCATACAGAAATAAGGTTGAGTAAGAATAGCCGAAATGATCGACTGATAGACCATACGTCACCTACGTTTGTTCAGAAGCCCTTATAATCGATTCCACTTGCGGTAGCATATCGCAGCAGTTTGTTCTATTGATTGAACCACAATGAACTTCTTTTTTTTTTCCGGACCGGGCGATTACATTGCAAGAAGTTACTTTGGACACTGACTTGAACTAAATGAATGGTAGAGTAGAGTAACTGTAGGTAATCAAATAAAACATATTTTTAAAAATAATTGGAATACTCGAAATAAATAAAAATGAATAGATCTGCCACTCAGAGCATAGGATTGCAAAAGCATATGCTGGGGTGGGTCCTTAGTTATAAAAAATTTTTACCTCATTAGACTGATTGTTTAAAGACAGGCATCGATAAACGATCATAAGAATAAGTTAATAGACATATGAGACCAAATCTAGAAATTATGTTGGGGGAAAACCGATGCGCATTGGCAGTTTTACAGTGTTAAAATGTTGCTGGACTATATTGTGTATGGCCTCTGCGATTTTTCCAGCTTTAGCTTGTCGATCAACTATGACCGTTTCGTGGATGTTTTCAAATTTTTGAAAGGTGGCGAATTTTCTTTTGCTTTTTGTGTTGAGACTCTAGTGATTAAACCTTAAATAGCAATCAGCTCTTAGAAAATATTAACAAAGATAAAATATTAACCGTAGTGTTGGTTTTTTGGCTGGGCCGCTAACTTTTCGGCCTGCCCTCGTATGCACTCGTGTGGATATATAAGCCGGAGAGGCGCATAAATGCACGCATGTAAAGTCAATTTATGCTACGACAATGTGTGCAGAATATTTTTTTTCTACTTTTTTTTTTTGTCGTGATTCTAATGAGCACAAGGGCAATTCAGCCTGAAGCGTGCACATAACGCATACGACACGTGTGCCATGCCATTGCCGCTTCGTTCGTCCAGGCAGCTCCAACAATGCAGGAACTGGTGTAAAGTGCTGTGAAGGAATGAGTGAGCAAGGGGTAAGGGACGCGATTGCTTGTTAACGTAATTTGCCGCA
Organism: Chymomyza costata; assembly: GCA_018150985.1. Lineage (NCBI taxonomy): Eukaryota > Metazoa > Arthropoda > Insecta > Diptera > Drosophilidae > Chymomyza > Chymomyza costata. The sequence goes on from JAECWU010000033.1 coordinate 82,030, forward strand.
AATCGCCTTGTGGAAAGAGGTGCACCCGATGCTCGAAAGCAATGGCAACCACATGCATAGATTACCCATATGAATATGTTAAGTGGCAGCCGACTCTCGCTCTGGCTTTTGTATAGGCGCGTTGGAGGCCACAAGTCTGTACCTGGCAGCCCCAACGCTGCGTATGAGCGATTTATCCTCAAATATTGTAGTAACACTGGGAGAAAAGACTATAGACAATTTTTATTTATAAGTACCTAATATGCAATAGTTGAGGGTGAAAGTAAAAAATATGAAAGGACCTTTAGCTACTCAACTATTATAGTTAATACATTTTAACAAATATTATAAATATGCTGAAAGCCAGCATTTATTTGTGCTTAAAAAAATAGTTATATTGTGAAGCATTATTGCAAAATTTAAACAAATTACGAATAAGATTTATTAAAAACTTAATTTATAAACTCCAGCAGATTCGTGATACTTTTAGACTTAATTATTTATAAAATAAAGCATATTAAAGTGATTTGTTTTCATGTAAAGTTTATTAGCAAACAATAGTTTTATTAAAAGTCAATCTTCGAAGCCCACATTATAACTTGTCCGTTTAAAAGTTAGTCGGTTGTATAAGTAAACTAGATTTATTGAATTTTTATCAAATTCAAGCACTCTTATTATCTAGCACAAATTACTTAAATGCATTTTTAAAATAAAAGTGTAAATCAATGTTCTCAAGAACATTTTTTTAACTAATCTACAAGTTTATAATTTCCTTTAAAGAATTTTTTAAAAATTTGAACGCAATTTATGTAAAAAAATACTTAAAGAACCTTTAATTAAACAACTGTTCTAAATAAATTATCGCCAACCGCTTTTGTCAAGTGTATATCTATGTGTATATACAAAAATGCCTGTTTACAGAGCGTATACGTAACGCATTCACGTGCGTCCACACGTTGCCATCATTAAATAGGTTGCTTGGATTCCTGGAAAGCTGCTGTAATCTAATTGAAGACTTTGTCTATGGGTTTTGTAGGTGACTGTGTGTGTGTGTTTATCACGTTGGCAGAAGCCAAGAATTTCATTGAAATGCAATTTATGTGCGGCTTACATTAGACCCTGGCAGTATTGTGCAATTAATTTGGCTTTGACTTTGATTAAACCATCATTAGCTGCAAATAAAGCCACAGAGCGCTCTGCACACAATACTTGCTCCCTGCTCACCCGCCTTTAAATCAATGACAAATTGACCATAAAAATCTCGACAAAGCCCAGACCAAAGAAATGCCAAATTTGAAAATACCAAAAAAAGAAAAATTCCTGACAAACTGCGACGTTTCATCAAAACTGACAGCTGCCAACAGCTGAAGCGATCTCACACATGGGCAGCTGTAAATGTTAGCTGTCAAATTTTCTTTTTGTATGCGAATATATTATGTTTGGCCTAAACAATAGACAATGGCCATCATTTAATATATCCCTGCAGTCCAAGTTTGACCATATTTCTATGCCAAAAGTTGTGCTCAATTATTTACAAGATTCATGAAAATCAAGTCGAAAAAAAGCGAAACTTTTTGCCTGGCACACAACTACAACAACAACACGTAATTGGCATTAAATTTGATGTCACAACAACAACCACAAAACAAGTTTATTATGCGCGCCATTTTGAATTTTTCACACTTCATTGCGACAGCAAGTGCGTGGATCGTCAACTTGAAGTTTTAATGTGAAACATTATGCAAAGCTTTAATTAAATGAATAAGAAAAAAGAACAACAACAACAAACAAACATGAAAATTTCTAATGAAAATCGATTTCCAGCAGGCGTTGCATGGCAAGCCTGTTTGCGCATTCTTCTGGCCTATTATGGCACCTACTTCCCAGGCCGGAAATGTTCATGGCGGCCATTTTTTTTGTTGTTTTTATGTCATAAAAGAAAAAGACTGCAAAGAAGCAACAAAAACAGCTAAAAATGCTGACGACAAGCAGCATTTTATGACACGGAAACGCAAGCCACGGCATGGAAATTATAATACTTATGTTTAACTTGAATATGGTTTTACCAGAGCTATAATATCATGTTAAAAGGTTCATAGCTGGGCAAGTCTTTCCTTAGCACTGGTCTTGAATAACAACTACTTGAAACTGTTTTCAATTTAAAGTCAAATTTATAGTGCCTCTACGCATTTTATTGTAAAAACATTAAAACAATTATTGTTATAGGACACACTGAATAGAGTTGTACTGTTTAAATATTAAACTTTAAAATATTGTTTTTTATTATTTTCTAAAATGCATATTTCCGAAGTTTGGTGGCCTGGCATTGATATCCATAGGAAAAATAAATGATATGGTTCCTCATCAAAGAAAAAAACTCTAGAACACATGGATTGTATGTAGGATTACAATGATTTGTAAAATTCTTCCAATTTGTATGAAAAATAAAAATTTATTTTTGGCAATATAATTTGGGTTGTAGTTTGAATAATAATAGTTTCTGAAAAGGAAAGTCCCAGGAATACGAGTAATTTTTTTAGTTATCGTTCAATTTCCTACTTTACCTTTTAATGTACTTCAAAAACTGTCGTGAGCATAATGCGTGGAAAGTACTCTACTTTTCACATTAAAAAAATCTTATAATGATCCGAAACTAAAAAAAAAATTAAAACGAGAGCACGCACATTATAAAGCAATTTTTCCATAGCAACACACTTAACGAACTGCAACAAAAAGTGCAGATGACTTTCATCTAGTGGAACACTTTTTATATCCTACATCACGTATACGTAGTTGGCAAAATTAAAGCAATTGGATGCTCCATAAATCTGGTACGCATGAAGGCCACTGCCGATGTCAACTTTTTATAGACGGTTTTATTTTTTCAGTTGCTTTTGTTTTTGTATCTAACTAACGCAATTTAATTTGTGCCACTTTTTGCACTTTAACTGCTTAACTGGTTAGGCTTAATAAGGACATACAACAAATGCTTGTAAGGCTATTTGCGCGTTTTTTTTTCTGTTTTATTTAAGCAATAGCTTTGTTCGTGAACTTGCATTGTTTTTAGAAAAAATATTTTAAAAAAGGTGTATAAAATAACAATAGAAAGTCAATGCCAAGGTGTTTGATTGCGGCATTCAGAATAAAAATGTTGCTATTTTTAAGATTTTCATTGCATTGTTGGAATTGTTAATTTCGTTATGCAGTATTGCATTTGTTGTTATTGTTTTGTTCGTTTTTCAGATTAATTTATGTAGCTGATAAATAATTTATTAAACATGCCAGCTGCAGTTTGTGAGTCACACTCGAAATGCCGGCTATAATTTCCTCAAAAATAATTTCAAATTGCTTTTGGATTAGTCTTTATTTTAGAATTGATGAAATTAAAATTCAGAGCAAACCAATTCCAAGTGCAATCCAATTTAATTAAATACTAACTTTGTTCATTTCATACTTAATTATATCCAACATGCAGAACTTAATAAAGTAAGCCATGTATTTTTAAGTGCAGATATTTTCTAATTTAATTTCAGCAACCTTACTTGGTTTTCTATTGCCGGACTACGGACAAGTATTTAAAATGCTTGTCTATGAATTTCTATAATTGACAAAATTGATTTAAAAGCTTACAAACTGAAAATTTATCTTAATTGCTGTGGAAAATGTCGGTGACATCTGCCTGAAGCTGTCGTACATTTGAAATGGATCGCTTAATTAAGTTACTCTAAATGAACAGAGAGAAGGTTTTATATAAGGATTGCATTGATCTTAAAGCTAATGTTTTTTTGAAGCCTTTAAGGATATACATATATGTATATATACCACTATAAGCTAATTTGATTAACCTAGAACCTTTTTGGTATTTTTCAATTATTTTTTAATTTTAAAGGTATATTATGTTTAGGGGGAACTGAACAATTTAATGCATCCTAATTCTTCTGCCAAGCACTGAGAGCCATTCGATAGTGAAAGACCTATTAACCGTCTATAGCAACCTGTTGTGTACCAAATTTAATTTTTAGCAATTTAAATATCATTAACTATTTTCACAGCATCGAAAATTATCATGATATACCATATAAGTTGCAACAATATTTCCTTTTAAAACTTATGTGGTATATCATGATTAGTTTTGATAGGAAATATTGCAAAAAGCTGTACGAAGCAAACAAGAACGAAACTACAAGAGTAAGCACTACCGAGCAAAGGCAACAAACTCTCCGAGAGTGGCAGCAAGCCTGGAATTCGGCTAACACTGGCAGATGGACAGCGAAGCTACTCCCCGATATAACGCGATGGGTTGAGAGAGACCATGGAGAGGTCAACTTTTACCTCACGCAGCTGCTCACGGGTCACGGATATTTCCGAAAGTTCCTTTTTCGTATTGGCGTCTCGGTGCCCAACTGCATCTATGATGTTGCTGACTCAGATGATGTTGATCATAAATTCTTTCACTGCGAGAGGTGCAACAGAGAACGAACGTCTGTTGAAGCTGTAGTCGGACAGCTCAATGCAGAGAATGTGATCGATAAAATGCTTCACAATTTAGAAAACTGGAACACCATTAGCAGGTTTGCCGAAAAAGTTCTGAAAATTAAAAAGCGAGAAAAAATCGACGAGAACCCAGAACGGCGAGTACCGAAGAAAGGCGAGGCCTCGACGGATGCTAACGACGTATATTAATAACCAATGAAGAGAGACCCTACCCTCAATGTAATGACTCAGCTAAATAGTTTCCCAGAGTTAGATAAGGTCCAAAAACAAGGGGTAGAGGTTTTAGCCTGTGCAAGACGGGCTTACACTTTCGGGACGCTGTTGGTGAATGCCTTAGGCATTTCCTCCACTCTACCGCCAAAAAAAATAAAATAGGAAGTATTGTCGAAAATCTAATTTTTTATTTTATCAGAAGCACACTGTATTAAAGCAAGACTCTGAAAATAAAGGCATAATAAATTATTAATGAAAAGGATTCACACCATAGTGACTATATGACTATACTATATAAAACCGACGGGATATAGCATGAAAAAGTTTAATAGATAAAAACATAAGTTGTGAATACAGTTTTGGCCTAGGTTGTGTTTATAAATACATTTGAAAAGTTAAAAACGCGTACTCTTGAAAAAGAAATATTAAACATGAAAAAAAGTAGACGATTTTAGTTAGTAAGAATTTTTCCAAGACATGTTGATTGTAGCAAGTAAAAAACTTTCCTTTTGATCAAAATCCTGTTTTTCAAATTATCATAATAGGAAGATAAAATAAATTGAGACAGATTGGCCCACATTTATTATACAACGCAGATCGGATACGTGATTTATTTACAAAAGACACTATGCACTGGCACTGGATTTACTTAATAGATTTCTTTTTAGATCAATGCACATTAATTTACTCTTCAAGTCCTTCCCCAAAAATATTAAATTAACAAATTTGCCTGCTGGCCACACTGAGAATAAAACATTACTTATACGCACTGAATAGCAAATATTTTTTTTTTTTTTACACTTTAGTTTATTTTTAAGAGCACACATTCTTGTGGCTGTGTTTGTTGTTGTTGACACATTTTTTGCCTTTTTTTAAATGATGATTTAGTAGACAGCTCGCCCGCTTTGGCTTGCCCCGGTCATCCTCTTGCCACTGGCTTTTTTTTTTATTCATCTTTAATGCCATTGAATGACGGCTGATGAAAGTGAGGCGTTGAACACTCCCACAATATGTCATATTTACTCTGCTTTCATATTTCCGTGCCAGTTTTTGTTCGGACACATTTCGCCTTTCATTTGTAGAGCATTTTATGTTATTTATGGTACAGAGCCTACTTTATTGTAAATATTTCAAAATACACTATATAAATTTATGTTGACAAAAATAAAAGTGGCGTACAAATCTTCGTCAATAAAATACACTCATGAGTATAGTGTGCTATAACGCTGCGTATGCGTAATATTTTATGGTGACTTTTGCTCTGGTATTTATTTGGCATCTGCTGCTTGGCATTCCAACGTTTTGGTATTTCAGTTCAAGCACTTTGTTCTCTTGTTTACAACTGCCTTTGCTTTAGTTTGTCTTAAGGACGCTCTTTTAGCCAACTTGGCTTTAGTGTTTGTTTGTATTTGTTTGTTGGCTTGTTTGTTTCCTGCGCATTTCCACTGCAATGCACTTGACACGTTTGCAACTCTTGACCAGGCGGCACATGGACCAACGTGTGTGGATTTTTAATGCTGCAATGCGCAGCCATTTTGTGGCCCTTTTGAATTGGACGAAATCCGATTTTGTTGCAACGCCCCAAGCTCTTGGACATGTGTTTTGGCATTTCTCTAGGCTCAACTTGGATTTTCAGCGCATTTTGCTTTTGATTTGATGGCTTTTTATGTGATTGGGAGTAGGATGCGCTGGCAAAATGCCAACGTTAATGACTTTTCAACTTTTGTCTTTAAGACAAGAATTGACTTTGACTCTTTTAGGCAAATAAAACCACTTCGACAGAAAGCAACTTGCGTAACCCAAAGTAAATAAGGTCTATTTAAAAGTTTTTTTTCTGGGTTACAGCAAAAGTTGGCAAGGTTAAAGATAAGGCAGTCCTTTAAGTTGTTCTTGTTTAGCTAGATACCTGAATAGCTAAATATGTAAAGATCATCACAGGCAATTGCCAAACCTGGAATATTTACCTAAGCTGTGCAGGAAGCTTGACAAGTTTGCATAAAATGGAATGGTTACTGACAACTGTCACTGAAATCAACAAAAAGTTTATAAAATTCATTCAAAAAATTGTCGATCTTATCTCTATTCAATATAATCAGAGAATGAAATTGCTAAGACTATAAAAAACTCAACTGAGTGATTGCTTCATATGTATATTGGCAAATGGAATAAAGATTTTGTGACGTCTCGTAATGGTTGACGAAACATGAATCCCTCAAGACATAACAGAACCCAAGTAATCGGCACAACAAAAAAAAAACAAAAGATAGGTAGGTCGACAACCCAGGTCTTGGGGACACTTTTTTATACTTTCCCATAGTTCGTATTCTGCGACTATAGCCAGATTCGTATTCTGAAAAAGGGTTTGTGGTCTAAAGATTAGTGTCGAACGCAAAGGCCATTATTGAAAAATTCGACTTGAGACCACCTATTACTTTGAAGGGACTAAAAAATGAGCTAATTTCAACATATCGAGCTTAAAGGAGGCCATGTTGACACATAAAAAGTCACTGACTTATTAAACTGCCCTAAGTAACTTTTAGTTGACTTCCTGTTTAGAGGGGGGAGTGGAGAAAAACTTAATTAATAAATGAGCGCAAACTTCGCAGTTATTTGCGCTGTACACGGCGAAAAATGGCTGAATTCGTAAGTGTGTGTGTGGCACGCATGTGCTTGTGTGTGTGTGTGTGCAATGAATCGAAACTCATTAAAAAGTTTTGCTGCGGTTACGTTGAAGGGCGGACATACGCCAACAACCACGCAAAAGGAAGTCAGGCAGCCTGGCGGAAGTAACCTACACTCACGCATACACACAAACGCACACCCACACACACACGCACACACTTGCGCAGATGAAAATTAATATGTTAAAGATGCCAACACACATTGCGCTGACAAATAAATTTGAATAATTAAAAGGCACACAAAGAAAACCGGAAACAGATGCAATAAAACAGATGTCCTTTTCTAGGAAAAAGGCTAAAGACAAGCTGTTGCCTTATTATGCCAAGAAAGTGTCATTTAAATGCGCTTTATTATTTTCATTAAGGCCAGGCCAAAACAAAAGACACAAACAAATAAAGAAAATATTTGTATAATCTAACAAAGAGTAGGCGGAGGGTGTTCAGAAGTAGGGGACTAACAGAATAACATTCCAAGCACCCGTTCAAACCAAGTCAAGACCAACCCAGGCAACAGCTTGTCAAACACAGCGACAAACTAATAACAAAAAAAAAATACGCCCAAAATGAAGTACATGCCCAACAACAACAAAAACAACAACCCGAGCAAACACTTGAAGCATACTCTAACCAACTAAGACTGTATATAAAATATTTATGTATGTAAGTACTACCCATCTCTTTTGGTCTTTTGCCACCTCGCTTGCACACTTTTACTTGTGCGATGTAAAAACCTAGATACGAAACTGTCTAAAGGACGCTCTAACAGTGAAATAGAGACACGGCTCGGACCAGGCTGGATCTTATGGTTTGTCTACCCGTCGCTTAGCTCATTAAAAACCCAAGCAGTAAAAAATAAAAAAAAAATATTTTTTTTTTTTTCAGATTGTAAGGACAGCAACCAACAAGTGCCAAAGTCAGAATTTTAATTTGGCAAACCAAACACAATGCGAAAATAAAGATAACAAAATGCTGTAATCGAGATGACGATATTTAAATACTCTCACTTTTTCGGCTGAAACTTTAAGATTTATAAGATAGACATAGACGACATAGGCACTAAAGGTGTAAAAGAGGATGGTGCTACGCAACGCATTTGAGGTTACTAATGAACAAAAGCATGACGCTGTCAACATAGCTTTTTGAATTTTCTTCTATAGAAGCCCACACTTGAAGAGAAAAAGACTTTTTCACCTTTTACATCTCTCTTTCAGCGCTACAGCTTCTAGGAATTCCTATGAAAAGCTACAGATATTGAAACCGAAAAAGTAAATTACTTATGGAAAGAGAAAAGTTTAGAAAAGTAAAAATTCTTTAGTACTTACTTTACTTAAGTACGAAAGTAAGGCAAAATGCTCTCAAATTAACGTTTCCGTTTTCTTTCTCAAAATTTTTAAACCATTTTTTCAGTTTTCTACGGTTTGACGAGATCCAGTAAATTAAATAAAAAAAAGCAAAGTGAAAATAAACCATTCGTCATCAGTAGAGAAAAAAGCAGTAAGAAAAGGATTTGAAGAACCTACTAGATAAGAAAGCGAACTTTTAGAATATATCTTAAAACCTTTTACTTCTTCCTTATGTTATGAGGCTATAGTTCTGGATGTGACTAGAAATATTTTATCTGTTGCCAAAAATCCAGAAAAACCGAAGGACTCATTTTACAGCTAAAGCGTATAAGGCAAGGCATTCAAGCCAGCGGGGTTTGTTAGCTTTTAAGCCCAGTTAGCATCGTTCTAGGACCTAGTCTGCCTCTGAGAAGAAGAAGAGTTGTAAGTATTTTCTGTGCGTGTTTGTTCAAATGTGTCTGCATAATCATTCTGAAGTGCCGAAGAGTGTGCGCAAGTGAGGCAAAGTTTTTTTTTCCGAAACCGACATCGATAGACCTCAACAAACCCACTCAGACATTATTAGTCAATTATGAATGGTAAAAGAAACAAACTGTGAAAAATTATGTTTTCAATTTTATATTTAATACATCAAATATAATTTGAGATGGCGAAAAAATATACTTATTAAAAAATATTTAAATTGAATAAAATTAGCTTAAATTCATAAATAGAAAGCGAAAAGCGAGTTTTTAAATAAATGTGTGCTTTATGCAGATTAAAAGCTGTATTATATTACCGTGCTCAGACAGGGCTGCCAGCTGTCTATTAAAGTGCAGACCATTTCATTTCAAAATCATTTTTTTAAAACACAATTCTTTCAATATTCTTTGCAGTGCTACTAACATTTGAGAGTGATTTAAATTTTTGAATTATTAAACTTAATTATGTGTTGTACTGTCTGTTTTTTGCCACTTTTTATAAAATATGGCAACTCTATTTTGATAAACTTTTATTTGCATAAAATATAGGTACCAAAAATAAGATATTTAAAAAATAGTTAAAATGAAATATTTACGCAATTTTAAAATTTAATTGAGCGCATCTACCAAATTGAGTTAGACACGAACGCATATATAGATAGTGAGTCCGTGGGCAGCACGAACAGCATAATGAAAAAATAAAGGACATGCAAGAATGCCTTCGGAATGTTTTACGCAAAATAAATTTTTATGTTTCCTATGTGCTTGGTATTTTATATAAGATATCTCTTGTTTGTTGCCACAACAAATTGCGGTATACTTACTTTAAAAACTTGTTGTACTACATATTTGAAGCCGCAATAAATGATATTAAATTATCGGCCAAAGGGCCAATAACCGCCACAAAGGCAAGTCAAATTAATTTGTTGTTAATTGAAAAGCACAGCAAAATGCCGATGGCAAAGGTCACTAGACAAACAAACAAAGTACGAACAAGGAAAGCACATTGCGTATACGCCAAGTGTGGGCGTTTGGTACAATTTTTTTGTTTTCAAGTTTTCAATTAGACGGCGTAGCTATTAAATTGCTAGTAAAAGTGCGGCTTGAATTCAATTATATAATATGTATCATATAAGTACTAACAGAAGCTTCAAGTTTTGGACAGACTAGCAAATATGGGTTATTCTTTTACAAACCGAATGTTAAAATTTGTTCAATTTCTGTTTTTTGGATGAGCATTTTTTGTCTAAAGGATATTGTTTTTGTACCAAATGCTGTTGCATATAAGCAGCTTTTACTAAAGTTATCAATTAAATTTAATTTATTCTTTTTAATTGATATTTCAATATGTGGGATTCTATCATTTGTATTAAATTACGATTTACTTGGCTTCTTCTGCTTAGATTAGAGCATACAAATTTTAATTTTAAGGCCTAGGTTGTAAACAAGAATATGAGCTGAAACCCTTTTAAAATTCCTACAATTTAAAATGTGCTTAATTTCAGAACATTTCTCTTATTTATTTTGGAGAGTTATAAATACTACCTTGATCAGAAATTTCCTGGAATCATCACCGTGTGGCGCTCTCAGTCAACCGATTTGATGTCTCTTGTTTTTTCTTAAATTGCCACATCTGTCATTGATATTTTATGCAATTTTCAGCTTGATAGCTTGACATTTGTAAAAGTGACGCCGTATTGAGTACAGCTGCGATTGTGCGTGTTTACGATTTTTTACAATTTCAGACAAGTAAGGGACGTCACAAAAGACATGACCAAACATTCATCAAACGGATCATTAGTGGAGACGAGAAGTGGATTTATGAGTATGCCACGTAATCCAGACATCAAGCGAGTGAATGGTGTGCATCGAAACCACATCGTTTTCAGTCTAAAAAGAAGGCGATGCTCCCAGAGTTCATGGATCACAAGGGTGTTGTGTATCATGAATTCCTTCCACAAGGCCAGACCGTCAACAAGGAGTATTATTTGAACGTTATGAGACGTTTGCGTGAAGCGGATTTGTGGACAAACAACTCTTGGATCTTGCACCATGATAACGCACCGTCGCACAATGCCATTGTTATACGTGACCATTTGGTTAAAAACGGAACGAATACCATCCAACAACCACCAAAATCACCTGATTTGTCTCCCTGCGATATTTTCCTATTCGGTCGACTCAAGAAACCGCTCCGTACAACGCGTTACAGCACCCGAGATGAGATTATCGAAAAATCGACTTTGATGGACATACCACAAATCGATTATAAAAAATTGTTCGATGATTGGATCCTACGGTGGCATAAGAATAGAACATCAATGACAGATGTGGCAAATTAAGAAAAAAAAGAGACATCAAATCGGTTGGCTGAGAGCGCCACACGGTGATGATTCGGGGAAATTTTTGATCAAGGTTGTAAAAAAGCGACATTTTAATTCGTATGAAATTTTACTTATTTTTTATAATAATAATTTTTATTTAGAAACGTTAAAAAAAAGTATTTTTTTTAGAGCAAAAGAAAAAATAAATTATATTTTTTTCTAAGGAAATCAAAATGGATATCCAGTTTGTTTAAGAATTAACCATATGTAAGTAAAAAACGAATTACAGCATTTTCCGCACAATTCAACAATTTAAGAAATAAATTTATGTATTATATAATATCTATGTATGTGTAGCATTAGTTAAAAGTCAATGGCTTGCGTATTATGCAAAATACGAAAAGGAAATAAAGGAAATATAAAAGTTAAAATGAAAATTAGGCCCATTAGGGCTTCTTCTTGGGGCTTATACATGTGGCTTGTGTACAATGCGGCGTATGTGTAATTTTTCACATTTTACGATTTTCCAGCAAGCGCTTTATGCTAATTTAACGCACACACATACACAGTACCTAAACAGAAACTGGGGAAACTTTTCCTGACGGCTGTCGAAATTGTTTGTTCAGAATTTGCCAAGGCGTTATTTATGGCCCAATAACTTTTAACTTTGTAACAGCTCACCACTGTCAGGAACTTGTTCGGCGTCCTGAGCTGCATGCAAATTAGTAGCAATTTTGGGCACATGACCGTAAAAAAATAAAATGAAAATTTCAAATTCAAATTAATAGCAAATGATTTTAATTGAAATTCTTCCAAAAGGCAATCAAACACGAACCGTGTCCTTAATTTTCTCCACAAAAATGTCAATACAATAAATGCTGTGCAGGACACTCAAGATGCCTTGAGCTTGCGGCAAAATGTGTAATTAATGTCTAAATAATTGACAACAAAATCGTTCAAGTGTTGTCCGCACATTTTCATTAGGACTCCGTTGTCAGAAAGCTTAGTCCCCCCGTCCAAGAAGCATTCACCTTACATAGAAGGTTAAGCTGACGCCTACGCCATCATTTTAAAGCATTTTTTTTTTTAAATTAATATAAAATAAGGCCGTTTATTTTGCAAAAGCTAAAGAAAAATCGTTTTTTTTTCTGCTAAAATTTATTATAAAGATAAATATTGTTATGATTTGAGAGGAAAATTAATTAGAAACAACAAAGTGTATTTCATGACGCTTAAGCTTGCCATCAAACTAAAGCAATGACGTCACAACAATCTCATTAATTTTTGTCATGGCATAAAAGAAAATCTATTTTATTGTTTTTCAGCAAGTTAAAAAGTCTATCAAGCATTAAATAACAAAAAATATTGGATTTAGATTTATGGTTTTTATCATACGCTTTCATGAAAGAGTTTAGAATATATAATTAAGGAGCAAAATTTCAATTTCGGTAATCCGCGAAGACAAGAAAGTCTTTTTATATTACAACCACGAAAATAAGCGAAAAATACTAAAAAAAATAATAATGCGAAAAATATTGTTAATAAAGAACAGAACTTTTTATTGTCAGTCTGACAGGCTGTCTAAGAAATCTTTGACAACCAGTCCGAAGTAACCAAGGACGCGTACTAAGATCAGTACTAAATGTAAATACTGTAAGTAATTCTAATCCCAACTAGACTAGAATAATGTTCAGGCTCATGCAGCTCCTATAGAAATGTATCTGGGACTGACGATTGTCCAAATATTAATCTGGAAAACTTTTTTATTGAATACATGAAAGAAGCCAAATATTAAGCCAAAGAGTATGCTTGCCATATCGTCATAAATCCAAACTTATTTAGGAAAATTTCACAATAAAGCATTAATCTCCGAGATACAAGATACAATCCTTTCAGAGCAAACTCTTGCGGAAAATGTTATACACCCCGTCCTACACCAAGACATCGGAATCCCTGAGGTATCAAAAAATTTAACAGCATCATCCTCTATCCACCAGCCACTAAACTTAATTAACATCATCCACCATCCCGGTTCCCCCCTTGTAACCCCCTTTTTCATTCCAGATCAGTTAATTAACTAATTGTCACATTGGACAGATTGTAAATAAATAAAAAGAACTAAAAAACAATCATACAAAGATTGTCAAATCGTTCTTATAACGAAAAACAGAGATAAAAATATTTGTATGAGAGGAATGGAACTATAATTTTAATTTGTATAACTATTATTTATTTTAATGGTTTATTATTTTCTAAATTTTAACTTATTCTACAAATATTCGGAAGAAATTCCCAACATTATGAAAGTCCTTAAATAGTTTGACAAAAACACGACATTATTTTTGAAATTCAGGATTAGTTAGGCTATAAGAATTTAATACCAATTGTTAGAGTGGTGTGAAATTTTCTAAACGTATTTAATAAAAAAATAGTTTAATTTGAACTTATTTACTACATAAAAAATTTGAGCTCTAGGGCGGTATTAAAAATTCAATTTTCAAAGAAATCTAACGACGAGCTAATTAAAATTGTATGATGATGGAAAATTTCACTACAATCTCACAAAACACAATGGCAGTGTCAAAGGTCAAAGTGAATGCAGCAGCAAGAAGCCATAATTGCACTTGACAGCAACAACAACAATTGCAACTGCAACAACATGCAACATTCATTTTTCAGTAGCTGACAGTCACAAATGCCACAAAGAAAACTGAGAGGACTTCGTCTCAACAACATTGCAACAGTTGCAGATAAGCCCATTGCCACAAGAGGCAACTTCAAACTGTGAAAGATTACCAAGCAAAATGTTTTCAATTGAATTTCGGTCAGGTCAAAGATAGCCCCAAATTGAGCAGGTAATGCCAATAAAGCAAGACAGCAGCGCCCGACGTTGTCTTTGATTAGAAAACTCAATGCTCGGCACTTTGATGCTGGCGTAGATAATTTTCCACTTATTTTTTTATTTTTTGCTTTAACCATGTTTTTATACTCTTGCCATGTTTTAGAGTGTTTTGAGTCTATAGAACAAAATGCAACACTCTTAAGCAGTAATTTGTAGATTTTGTCTGTACTGCTTTTTTAAGGCAAATTATTGTAATTTTCTTTGTTTTAAATTTTTTTTTTATCATTTGCTATACTTAAACATTAATAAAAACTCAATATACGAACAATACGTTCTTACTACTATAAAAGTGGCTCAAACTTAACACAGAACCCTCTCATAAAAAAGTAGTTGAATAAAATTTTGCTTGCGAGAATCTAGACTGAAGCACCCAAATCTTTGGACCTCGAACAGCTCTATGAACATTTGGAAAACTCTTCAGGAGTTTAAAACCTTTAAGCTTTTTTTTAACCAACAATTGTTTCGAAAGATATAGGGATAAAGACATAAAGAATCCACTGCTTTTGTATGGTTTCACAAAAAACATAAACTTTTATTTTAAGAACAAATTTAAGCAAACCAACTTTATCCCTTAATCACCTAAATATAATTCGGCCAATTTTATTCGGATTCGTTTTTAAGTGCTTCGGAAAACGAATTTTTCGTTTTTCGATTACTTCGCAAAGTTCCCTTTTTATTTTCGATATATTCGTCTATTTCCGTGGTTTTTTTTCAATAAATTCGCATTTTGTGTCGGCCCAAAACTATTTTCATTGTTACAAAACAGCTAAGGAGCTGCAACATGGTTGTCGTAGCACTACATCTTTCTATTGTTTTATATTGCTGACATTTTATTTTCAAACATTTTAACTTTTAAGTAAAACTACACAAAAATATTACTTTAGCGACAAGATTTATTGAAATTAACCACGACTTAGTTACTTGTATTACAAGGCAAGTTTTCTTTGCAAAGAACATCAACCATGTCGCACCTATCAGTTATCGATAAAGCAATGTATTCATGTATGTGCATGCTATTTTTGGGTTGACTCAGAAAAAAATAATTGTCAATGAATTTCTTACTTGAAATTGTCATAAATAGAATCTAAGAGTATCAAAGAATTGTTCAAAAATTATTTTAGTTTAAAGTGTATATAATTTGGAACCTACTTTGCCAATTTGTTTTCATTCCTCTTTTCACAAAACGTTCGGTTTCAAACCACACGAAAATTTATTTTGGTGAAATTGGGAGCATCAAATATTCGGTTTCAAAACGAAATTTTGTTTCTCCTATTGAGTATTATCATTTATGTCACTATCTTTAGTTTCTTATTTTTCCTTTTTTTTTTAATGAATTTTATTTGTCATCTATTAAACAACAATAAAAAAAATGTAATAAAAGTAACAAAATGGCAGGGGAGATTGTGAGTCCAGTGAACACAATCAATGTAAATTGAAAAAAAATTAAGTTGTCAAAAAGCTGTGAATTCACCTAATTTGTTATTTGTTTATAAATATCGAAAAAATTGTATCCTTACAAAGAATTAAGCTTAACCTTTATATTGGCTGATTTTTTTGAATCTGATATGTAAATTATTTATGTCATATCATTTACTTATTATCCATGGATAGATGGTAAATTAAATAAACCAAAAACAAAAAAAAATATCTTAATCAACGAGTCGATAAATCAAGTTATCGGTTGCTTTTGAAATACCTATATCTTTAAAGTTAAGAATTTCAACGCTCTCAGTTTTAACTTTTGCTTAAAGTGTATGCCAGCTTCGGCTTTACACAATATACAATATATATTTGTTCATGCACATGGGCTTAATTCTGCTTTTGTTGCGGCAGCAAAACGTGAGGCACAGTTAACGAGGCATATTGAATTTGCTACCCTTTAAATTTGTTGCATAGAAAATTGGCATGAAACAACAGCAGCCTGCAGCTAAGCAGGAAAAACAGTCAGGAAAAAGAGTTAGAAAAGCAGGCAGCTGACAGCCAACGACATCGACTGT
The DNA here is from genome assembly GCA_018150985.1 of Chymomyza costata. Classification (NCBI taxonomy): domain Eukaryota; kingdom Metazoa; phylum Arthropoda; class Insecta; order Diptera; family Drosophilidae; genus Chymomyza; species Chymomyza costata. Next base: position 98,424 of record JAECWU010000033.1, read on the forward strand.
TGTCATTATAAACAAAAATTTTTACTACCGTTTCCATTGTTTTAATTTTCATTTAAGTATTGGGTGCTCTGTTTTTGGCATGGCCAAGCCCCCTTGTATTTGTGAAACTCTTACGGATGCGGGTGCGGGTGTGGCAGATGTCTAAAATTGGAATTGGCCAATGTAGTAGGGTTTGAAAAAGGGCGCAACAAAAAAAAAATAGCGCGTGCGACAAACACGAGTAGCAAATGGTGCAGCTGCCACTGCTGCAACTTCCGCAACGCCATGCTTCGTTGCACAGTACTAGTAGCAGCCACAATGACGGCGGCAGCAGCAGCAACTACAACTGGGAACAAGCTAAGACATGTTAAAACATAACGTGCATTACCAATTTCAGAGTTGGTCATAATATTATGACCAGGCCGAGTGGGTGAGGTGCGGGATTCTGCACAGCGCCTGCGGTTTTGCCTTTGCGCCTGCGCCACTGACTCATGCAAATGCCAAACAACAAATAACAAACAACAGCTGTGGTCACACGACCAGGTGACTAAAATACAAAAAAAAAAACAACATTTAATTGCGAAATGAGCAGACAATTTGTTGCAGTGTTGTGTAATACCACACATAAAAGACACACAAATAGTAAAATTACTTTAATAAATGAGCCGAGTGTTTTTGGTCGGGCTGTATTTATGCTTCAATGAGCAATCAAATGAGTCATTCATTGGAAGGAGTAGACGCTGTAGAAGCAGCAGCGTCTGTCTTAACCTATCTGAGTCTGTAGCCCTGAAAGTTGCGCCATTTATTGTGCCCCTTATGTAATAGCCACTTAATCCTTGACGACCAACATTAATGTCGCACTTGACACACATTAAATAAGTGACTTGTGGCATCCATACTACGACGACTATTGTGAAGTAAGCATTGGATTCTTGTGCAGCAGATAACTTAAGCTCTTAAGTAAGGATGTGAATGTTTTATGGTTAAGGAACACAAATTGTTGGTAAAAGCCTAAGAAAAAAAAAATGTTTAATATGACCCAGATTGGTTAGCTAAATTGGCAAGCTGAGGCAACAAATATTTCAACAGCAGTGATTTGGTATTTGGCCAAAATAAATACATAAAATAAATCCCCTTAAAGTTTAGCTGAGCTTACACTACTTAGCGAATGTTAGTTAAAGTTCGAATTTTGACATCTTCTTTATAATGAATTCCTTTTTTTGCGAATTTTAAAGAAATTTTCAATGTGTTGTAAAGCAGAGTGGAAAAGAATTCGTACCTATAATGCCTCCTGTGAGACCACATAGCTCTCCCGATAAATTTTAGGATCATTTATGTTAAGAACCTCTTCCTATTTTAAACGATTTTACAAATAATAAAAGCTACAAGTAGGCAACAAGGACATCTGTATCTACTCGGACAGCCAGGCGGCTATAAAGTCCCTCGCCTCGTTGACATCGTACATGAAGTCAGCGAAAAACTGTCGCTCGTTTCTGCATGAGATGGCTCAGCAGTTTTCAATCCACCTCATCTGGATCCCAGAACATAGGGATATCTAGGGAATTGTATTGCGGTTGAGTTGGCTAAACAAGGAACTACCAGCATTCTCCTTCAGGTCAAGGAGAGCCTGGGCTTACCTATGGCCAGTTGTAAACTGAGCTTAAACCTGATGTGGAATCGGTCATCGAACACATGCAGGAAATCACGGCAAGCTTGGCCGACTTTTTGCAGGAAAAGAACTAAGGAACTTTACTGTCTTAACAGAGCTCAATGCTTGACCGAAATTCGAGCTATTACCGTCACGATTTCTGCAGAAGTTGAGGAGCTAGAGACGGTGCAGCACCTTTTCTGCCACTGCCCTGGACTGTGTAGGACAAGGTTTCGCTATCGCAAGTCACACTTTTTAACTGACTTATCTCAGCTCTCAGAACAGAGTCCAAAAAGCCACTCGAGGTTTAATCAGGCCGCCGGATGACTGTGACTTTAAGATCATATAGTGGTCCACCCTATCGGTATCACAACGGGCCTATTCTTGGCCTAAGTGAGTTGGGACGCCAAGCCCCAACTGCCGCCCTAACCTAACCTAACCTAACCTAACCTAACCTCACCTAATGATTTTCAACTAAAGATTAAGCAACTAAGTAGCTGGTATGAACTATAATAAGTTTTATATGACCCACAATTCAAGAAATAAAAATAATTTTAGATTAAAAAAACGCACTCAATACAGTTTTATATTATTGATGTTCTTGTCAAAAGCTGCAAGTATGGTAAACTTGATATTGAAAAGGAATTTCTTCCGCACCGAAAAATGCTGTAGAAGCATTATCTCCTTGTGAGCAATAATATGGAAATATTTTCTTAAAATTGAAGAAAAATGTAGAAAGTGTGAGATAAAGGACGCTAATAAAACTTTTTTGAGGAAAACTAAATTTTTGTCTACGTTGTTCTGCAAATCTTTATTTAAATCCTATGTTTAATCTTTGAACTAATCGATTCTCCTGACAAGGATGTGTTAGGGCTTATAAAATAGCTAAACAATTTTTTATGTGTAGCGGCATATTAGATTCAAGCTGCTCGAAATACTCGGATATAATATAAGACTAGATAAGATAATAAGCGCCTATTAAGTACTGATTAAAAAGGGTGCCATTTCAATAAACTTGCTGACGGCTTTTGAAACTTTCATTGAAGATATTTTTTCGCATAGATATTAATTTATAATAAAAAATAGATTGTTATTTAAAAATTTTTTTTTTACCACATAATCTTTAAAAATGTCTTAAATTTTATAAGCTAATGGTTATGCAGCTTTTGCCACTTTTTATTGCAAAAAGTATGCCTGAAAATTAAGTTATTTATGTTTTTCCTGTTTTCCCCCATTTTTCCCATCTCATTTATTTGGGTTATTTATTTACTGTTTCCGTTTCCTAAATTATTGCTAAGAATTCAATGTAATTCTTTATTCACCCTAATATTTATACATCGATGCTACCCGATTTATACAGTATGTATATACAATTTATAGAGTTTGGCTTTTAAAACAAGCTTTACAAATAAGATGTCAAATTAAATCATCGTGTATAGTGTAAAATTATATTTTGAAGGAAAAAAAAAGAAGCCCACTGCCAGCCTATGAAAATTTTCTTCAAGCAGTCAACTACCGCACTTGCGATACTATACCGGAAAATACCGAGTTATCAACTACTCAAATTGCGATACCATACCGCAAAACACCGAGCTGTCAACTACTCAAATTTCGATACCTTACCGTACAAAATCGAGCTGCTAAACGGTCAATTGCGATACCTTACTGCAAAAAACCGAGCTGCGAACCGGTCAATTGCGATACCATACCGCATGCCAACTGACCGCAAAACCAAAGCAATCACAACCGGTATGGGCCGCATTTTACCGCATGAACGCATGTGATTTGACCGCATAGGGACCGATACCGCTTTAGAACGAAAAATTCAAGTCAATGATCTGATGTGCATAGAAAAAAGAAACCGGTTGCAGTTCTCTGATCTGTATGAACATCTTGATTTCAACGACATCAAGAGCTATAGATAAAAAACTTGTCCAACAGAAAATCGAAATTTGGGCTTTATGCCTGGAATAATATGATTTGTCTAATTAAACAACTTGCATATATATTTGTAAAAAAGCTTCCTGCCAAAATCGGTAAAATCATGGTGACAAACATAATAAAGTTATTTTTTTTAGATTCAGATTCAATAAATTATGCAAATTAAACAAAAACCTGATACAGTCATGCAATAAAAAATAAACAATACTTTTTATAAAAAAAAATTGATGGTAAAAGTTCTGTCTAGAATTATTTTTATAGGTGCACCCTGTAAAAGCAAGTCCAGTCCATTCAAAGGACATGATCAAACAATGGCGGCGGCCTTCAACACAATAAAAATATGTGTATACGAGTATATACAGCCATTACTATAAACTCTTAATACATAGAAAATCTCTGAAAACATTGTCCAAGCCCACACACACACACACAGACAGTACCAAAATGGCCAACAACAACAACAACAAACCCATAAAATCATTTATCTAATAATTGGCATTAAATATAATGACATTGTTCCTACAAAGCCCCAAAGCTTAGGCGCGTTTAACGAAAATGCCAACAAGAATACAAAATAAGAGTTTTTCATAGCTGGCATTATTTTTATTACATTCGGTACTGAAAATATAAAAACCATTTTTATTCTTATTTGGTTTTTTGGCTTATATTCGAGAGTCTACCCAATTTCAATTGGCATTTTTAAAAAATTTCATCGTTATGTTTGTAAAGTCTTAACAAGCTTTGGCTTAAATGCTGAAATAGGTTAAAATACGATAGTTGTTGTTCCTTCGGCATCCATAAATGTGTTTTGCAATCATAGTTTTAATCAAGCTCCTGCTGGAAGGCACACACATAATAATTTCCAATTTAGCCAGACCATAAAACAAATTGTTTGCCATGCCATGTCGTGTAAATTGTGAAAAACCAAAATAAAGATTGAGAGAAAAGTGCTCAAGTTTATGGCCATAGAATTCATGTGGCGTTGCTTGTTAATTACAGCTTGTAAACCAGCAAAGAAAACTAATAACCATGGCTAGCATAAACACACTATGCAATCATGGCACAGCGCCAAAGATCTTGTCTGGATGCAAGTGCATCCGTATATAAAGCTATATTGTAGTGTAATCAAAATGTTTATAGATGAAACAAGCATGAAAATTTTCAATCAAATTGAACTTTACACAAAAGGTTAAGAAAACACAAATAAATGATATTTAAAGTATAATATACTCAATGCAGCATTACGAGGGCAGTTTGAAGTGTTACCGCTGACAATGCAAAATCCTAATAGGAGCATATAAAACTCAAAAACAGGCATTGTCCCTGCCATAAAAGCCCAGCAAGCTCAAGGATGCGTACGAGCCGCATACTCGAAGTTTTATTTGCATTTTATGACTCATTTTTCACGCCTCCCTTTTTGGTGCCCCAAGGCTTGGCTTGAGCCCAGATGTCTGTTTCTGTCAGTTGCGGCTGATAAAAGCCAGGCCAAATTGCTGGCCGCATAATCCTTTTCGGTTGTCCTTTTGTCGCTAGAGACTACAACAAAAAATTCTTTCAATAATTTATATAGCAAAAATCCTTGAATGGGCGGCATAAAACTGTGCATAAAAATGGCGCAGTCTGAAACAAAAATGTCAGACAATTGAAATTTATATAAATATTATGCATAAAGGGTAGACACCAATGTTCAGAAATTGTAGAAACAGAGCTGCCACCTTTAAGAAGAAAAAAAAAATTGTTTGCGCTGCTTAGATAAACAAAGCAAATCAATACAACATTAATATTGCGTATACGCCACCGCAAAGTTATGCCATAACTGAAAATGCATGAATAATAAAATTGGACTGAGTTAGGCTGCTGCCCGACTGTCACATACCCTGCAGACAACTTTCTCAAAAAAATCAAAAAAACAAAGCAACGCCAAATTTGATATTTTATACCTTAGGGATTGTAGGATATAGTTAGGGTTAGCACTTATTACATACACGTATGTCTGTGACATATATTCCAAAACTATAATACCCTTGAAAGGGTATAAAAAAACCCGAACAAAACAAATGGAAAATAGCTAAAGTCTTAAGTAAAGCACACACACATACATGAATATAGCACGTGAATCAGCGCCATATGCTTAGCTGTCTGGGGTATGTTTTTTTATAAATATTTTTAATATTTTGATGTGCTTTTTTTTGTATACATATTTTAATTTGTTGTTTTTTATTCTTGAACGAAAGTGGAACACATGCGTTTCACCTTCATTTTAATTAATATTATTTTGTAAATAAAACATCATATATTAGCCCGAATTTGTAGATAAAATAAGCAAGTTTTGCTTGCATCTTTTTTATTTCATATTTTTTTAAATAGAAACTAACAAAAAGTCTATTTTTATTATTATTTATTGTTTAATAATCTTAATAAATTGTGCAACAAAATTTATAATGATTATCTAGGGGTTCAGATATTTGAATTTAAATTTGCTTCTGGAACTGCACTAAAGTGAGAAATTATTATTTTAATTTCAATATTCTCTGCTAGACTCGTCAAATTTATTGTTCAAGGACCTTCGAGCCCATGTTTTAGTTTATAATTTATAGCAATGTTAAAATTATCATGGTGTATCTTTTGAATTTATAGAAAACGAATTGATGGATGAATTCGAAAAACTTCAGTCATGTTGTTCATGCCAAAAGGGCCTAGCTCCTAGCTCCCTAAGCCTAGCTCCATGCTTAGCTTCGCTGAAAGAGCGTAAGCCATGCTCAATAAAAGAGCGTCAGAGCTGCGCTCACTAAACTCAAAAGCTGCACATGAGGTGATCCCGACCCCGCTTAGCTTATGCTGAATTGGTTTAGTTAAATTCAAAAACAAAATATTTTTACAGGACACTAACTTTTGTTTCATTATACCAAACTTCTTTATATTTCTCTCGTCCGTCCAATTTTGGAATATTGTTCCTGAGTTTGGAGCCCTCAATACAGCCTTTATCAGAAAAGCAGTCTTTTCAAAAACAATTCCTCCTTTTTGCACTTCGCGGCTTAAACTGGGATCCACTTATGCGGCTGCCTCCATATTCTGACAGACATTGCCTTATAAAGCTGCCCTCCTTAAATAACCGTAGAACATGGCACGGTGTAATCTTCTAGCACAAGCTATTGCTAGGCGTTATTAATTCTACTGAACTTCTTAATAAAGTTACTTTTGTTGTACCTACCAAAGTTACTCGTAATTATCGCCCCATAGCCTTGAAACTTTGTAGCTCAAATTTTGCTCTGCATGATCCTTTCCGTGTCTTATGTTCTAATTATAATAGCCTTTCCTCTCTTTTGAACGGTCTATTCCTTCTATCACGTATTCCATTCTAAGTCATCTTGACTTGCCTCTTCGAGCATCCATGACCAATGCTATATTATGAGGCACCCATTTGGTCATTGACGCTCGTTTGGGTATTTTTTCTAATATATGTAATGTTTAAATTTTATTTGAATTTCCTTTTTTTCCACTTGGCTATTGTAAATCCAAGTCTCTGGCCAGTTTTTGATGTGAGTCGATGCATATCGCTAAAAAGTTCAGCCACTGGGCTAGTGATGCGGATTAGTTCATATCTTTTTTCTTCGTTTATTTTTAAATATTTCTTTTATATTTCGCAACTGCACTTTGTTGTACAACATTTAAAAATAAATAATGATTGCATTATTATTATTATAAAATGTTTTGTTTTAACAATCATGTCAAAATATTATAATATTTACTATATCGATCACCTATCGATCATCGATCATAATATTTCATTTTTCATTAAACTTGTCTGTCTATAATGATTACCTGGCAACACTATCTTTTGCCTAGACAAACTCGTAGTTTATATTATTGTTGTAAAAAATTAGTTCAACTAGAAACTTAAATTGATGCTTTAAGCAAAAAACCTGAAAAACATTTTAAAATTCAATTATTATAATAATAAAATATCACGTTCATTTAGCAAAAAAATGGAAAAAATTAATTGCATATAAACATTATATGATACCGCATAGCTTTCACAAATTCCTCTTACTAAAGCCAATAGCTTTAAAATCACGCAGAAAAATGGCGAATGGAAAAATTATGTTACACAAACGGATACATTGCTATCAAGTTCTGACAGAAGGCAAATAATTGATGAACACATAGCTAAAAAATCGTAAAGTCGGAAGTTCTTTGGCAAACATAAATTGTGTCGGGCAGGCGCATTAATATAAATTTTTTATAGCTCAGTGTAGTGGGTACAAAAATAAATTGAAAGGAATATTCAAAAAGGAAAACACTGTACAAACAAAGGAAACGAGCTGCGTAAAAAAAAAACAAGTATACGCCAGGTAGACAAAGCCCCCGCACAACTTGGACCAACAAAATACAAAATAACAAATAACAAATAACAAACAGCAAATAACAAAAAAAAAAAAAAACAACAAATAAAACAAACCTGTGCAAAAAATATACCACAAACAACGATAGGCCGCGTGCGTGAGCGAATAATTTATGCAGCTTTTGAAAGATTTATGCGGCACGAGGAGTGCGGCATGCAACAATTTAACAATTTTTTTCAAATGCTGTTAAATTTTGTGGCGCGAACTCAAAGCGTGAAATTCAATTTCAATTAAGTTAAGCATATAACAAAGTAGGATCTGGTCAAAATTGCGTTGGTCATGTGTGCAACCTGTTGTATGCCTGAGTGTAGTTTATGTGGTTTCCGAGAGTCGTAGATATTCGGAAACCATAAAGTGATTTCTAAAATATATTCTTTTAGTTGGCTGCATGGGTTTTGAGTGCTTGTAGATTTACGATTTCTTTGGTTCACTAAACGTGAGGGTTCAATTTATAGTGCGAAAACGTGAGAAAAACAAACCAAGGGTTCATAAATAGAATTTCAAATTAAGTTCATAGGCTTTACAACAATTAGCTTAAGGGTCTTTGGTTTTTGGGGGGGTACGACCTGAGATATTAACGTACAGAATTTTTTTTTGCGTATAATGCCAGAAAGTTATGCAAAGTAGATACGAATAAGAAAATTATGTTCTGCCTCCTTATAAGATCATAAGAGCTGTGCAACGGTTACGCATGGAGCTCCCTTTATGAGAGTCAAGCTGCCCGAAATGTGCATTAGAATCTATTCGGTACTACTCTGTTTTGTCAAATCAGTATTTTTTAGACAAAATTGAATTATACTGGGGTGCCACAGCAACCAATAAAACTTATTTTATTCCAAGAAACGATTACTTATTTGGAAATGTTATTCAATTTCTGATTTTTTTATATCTTTATGTTTGATAAATCTAATGTTTTAATTCAAGGTTTTCATTTGTATAAAATCTTTATTAAAATCTTATGTAAATATGCCATTCTGTGTCAACGTGCAAAATCTTTTCAAGCTATGGCGTTGCCACCTAGTTGCTGTACTAAATAATAATAATTCGGAGTATATATTTTACCATATTAATAGATGTTTTTGGTGTTACATGGAATTTAAAAAGAGCTTGTTTTATTTCAACTAAGTTTTCACTATGAAAAGCGACGAATTTAATGCACAGTTAAAGAAATAAGTGCTGTGCAGCTTTTACTTGTAGTGTGGCAACGTACTGCGTGTTTGTGATAAATGTGAATGCCAATTATTAAATTTACATTTAGGTCATAAACAAAAATAAAAGCAAACGAGTAATAAAATTAAAAATGTGAGTAAAAATTTGCGAGCTAATTTTGAAATTTAATCAAACTAATTTTGCCATTCACAATGCTGATGAAAGCTCTTGACCCCTAGGGCTGTCATACAAATTCATTTATTGGTTGGGAGTATTATTCTTTCATTCATACTTATTTTGTACAAATAGAAACTAAAATGTTGCAAAACATGCTGAAAATTATCGCTTAATGTTATAAAGAGTTAACTTTCTTGGATCACTGTTAAAAAAGATTTATTTAATTAAGTGTCCAAATGTTCTAAACTGCTGCCATTCTAGCAAAAGCGTAAGCATTCCGAATTAATTGTCCAAAAAATAAAATCTTTAGTATTTCTGTGGCATCTACGTTTTCGAAAGATTTGTTTTCGAACCGTTGCCAAAATCTTTAAAGATTTCTGTGGCACCCCCAAATATCATATTCTACCTACATTAAAAAAATACTATCGAAACAACTTATGGCCTGTCGCTTTTTTACTGTATTCCTGAAAATTTGATATTCGCAGCATCCTTTAAATGATTTTCAATGCTTTTTATACAGTCTTTTCTAATTATGCTGCATTGACAAAAATGATTTTCCATTTAGCGATAGCCACAAATCCAATACTACGTTGTTAATATTCTAAAGATTTTTCCCAGCAGTTTGATCTCGTATTAATATAATTATATTTGTAATAAAATTTCCATTTTTTGAGAATAATTTGATGAAATAAGTGATTTCGTTAATTGCGTTTATAGTCCAAGTAAGACTGCAAACAATTTTGATGAATCTGTATCTCAATGTTTTAATAATAATAAAAACGGCTCGGTGAAATAGTTGTATTCCTCTAAAAAACTACAAAAAGTGGTAAAAATTGTTCTGCGAGATACATTTAGATTGGGTGCATTTTTTTTTTGGTATTCCAATAGTCTACAGATGTATAGATTGCATTCTAGTATTCAATGAAATTTAAGTGCTTGCCTTACGATGCAATCCGATTAACATAAAGTAAAAGTTAGGATTACAGTCTAAAAAAAAAATACTATTTGATTTGGTAAAACGCAGATGATTAATGAGTCCATTAGTATGAACCATACCAAGCTATTTAAACGACTTTATTAACTGTATGAAAAACAAATCTGCGGTAATCCAAATCCAAGCACCCAACAACAATTGCTGTCATTGTCAAATTAACTCGTTATCATTCGAGATATCTTCTCTTCTTCAAGTCAATTTTAGTAGGTCGCCTCTTCTCTTAAATTTATCTGCTATAAATTAATTATCAAATGAACGCCTGGCAGCGGCTCAAATGACTAAGTCATAATTTCTGTGGAAAAAGAGCACGCATTGTGCAGTTGAACCAGATGAATCAGATGAATCAGTTGGCTCAGGGTACAAAGCGCTGACAAAGCAAAAAACAATAAAATACCAAAACAAAAGGAAAAAAAAAGCAAAAAGTGCATGAGTTGGGCCGGTTATCTTTGTGGCTCTGTTTATCGTATTTGGGTTAGCCAGACCAGCCAAGCATACGGTAACGGTACAAAGTGAACCGCTCTCTGAAATACAACAAAAACAAATGCAAAAAATAACAAAGTGCAAAACTTTGTTTTTGTTTATGAAAAACAACAAAAAAAAACAAAAGAGCTATGAAAAAAAATAAATAAACGCAAATAGATGCAGCACGTGTAGCTGAGCTTAGAGATCCAAAATATAGGAATAACAAAAACTAAAAACTCACTGAATGCACGGCAGGCGCATGTGAGCTTGTAGTACATGTATCTGGTGGATACATTTGTAGCTGCTTGTAGTTATACCATAGTTTGTAGCGTTTTTGTCAATGCAAATTGTTGTAAGTTGTATGTTGTGTCTTTTTTATGTTTTTTTTGGTACACTGCTGTCTGGTGCAGCAATTTGGCATGAAACTTGAATGAAATTAAAATGCAGCAATATCTTCTTCATTATAGTAGACACAATGAAATTATGCGGCAAAGTTTTGGTTGGGATTTATATAGATACGTGAGAATGACGTTGATCAAATGCATTTGCATACAAAGTACGTTACGGACGCAAAGTCAAAGCTCAATGCACTGGCAAACAATTGACAAAAGAATCATGAACTATGAAAGTCATGAACATGCATCAAATGCATGACAAAAAGATGCAAAATCCAGTGCCATGCAGTGGAATTAAGCGGACTAAGAGAGTATCTGAAAGATATATTGTTCTATACATTGACTTTTGTACATTTAATCAAAGTTGACCACATTTTTAAATCTTGTTTAACATAAAACTAATTGAAATTTTGGTCAATCGCAAACAAAGTCGAACTCCCCCTCAGCCGACAGCCCTCATCCATAACACACACATATGTACAAATATGCTGTAATAATGCGACGGCACGCAATGTATTTCCGCACATTGCACATAAATAATAAACATTAAAAACCAAAACAAAATTTATACGAAATCAAAGAACTAAACAAATGCTCGAAATGCGATGCTGAATAATTAAATGAAACCCAAATGGAAATTTTGTTTACAATTTGTTTGTACACTGAACATCAAATGCCGGCATATTGTGACAGTTGACTAACTCTATATAGTACATAAGCAGTTAAAACATATAGCAACCAGAGTAGTTAATGATCTGACCAACAAATGCTCTAAAATAACTAGGCTTTCATATAAAAGTATCTGCATCCCTAATATAAAATTTGTAAACTAGATATCGAAAACTGTTTTATAATTATTTTATTATGATTAAAAGATTAATAAGCTATAATGATAAGATCGAAAGAATAGTAAACTCCAATGATAATAGACTTTTTATCCGTATTCTAAAATATTTATATATTTTCATAAAAAAATTCCCAAGAGGGATCATCTCAATTGAAATGTAAGAAAAAATTATACTGAGATGTTTATTTTTTTTACTATAGTTGCCTAAATGTATAGCCTTAAAAATAGCGTATTTTATTACTTTTATTATTATAGAAAAAAATATGCACACAATTGCAAATTATGGGCTACTTTAGCAGCAGGGGCCATCAGCTTATCTTAGAGTACTTTTTTAGAAAGGTCTGTAGGTACATTTTAGGGGATTTAATTTTTATAGTTTTATACAAGCAATGTTCCAGAAATTCATTTTAGCCGATTTGGCAGCCAAAGCCCTCTAGTACAGAATTCAGCGCAACAGCATTCTATTAAAGTATTGTAGTAGCGAGTAATGTTTTTCAAAAGATTTGATTTGAAATCCTTATATAGCAATATCTGTTCAAACGCTGGTAAGGAATATAACTGATTGAAGGAATCTGAAAAGTAAGTACTAGATGAAAGCTCATGCTATAAGTATCTAAAATTTTTAATTTCGGTAAATTTCGATATGTATGATACTCGATTTCAAAATGTCAAACTCGAAATTTTTTCAAATTATTGTACATTCTAAGACACAGAAAAACGTCAAAAATGTTATAAAATTTTGAATACAACTATAGGATGATAGGAAGCTTGCTACCAAAAATGTCGCTTTAAAGCTGCTTTCGCCTTGCCATACTTTACCACTCAAAATATATATTTTTGGCCTTTTATAGCATATTTTAACACAAAGCCAATATACTGCACTAAATACATGCATGCTATGAAGTGTAAAGAAAATTACATATCACACACAATCATCTCATTGCACTTCCGAATGAAATTGTTGAATACAAAGAGATAATCACGTATCTTATAGATACAATTGTGTTTGTGTTTATTTACAAGTTTGCTGACTCACCTTAGCCTGAAATGTGATGCCATGAAAGAATGCCTGTTCGGCATGCAACGGCACACGCAAATCCTGATCATCCTGCACCAAGTCATACGGTGTCGTTGGCATTCTTAGATAGTTTAATAGCACCGATTCGGACCACTTGTAGTATCATGAAATGGTTTTCATCTTTTTTGTGCTACGCTTGTGCAGTGTATGGCGCAGTTGCCATAAAAATCCGCTGGAACGTCGTTTTGCTCCTTCTTGCAATGGGCCAATGTTATTCCGTTGGCTCATGCAAATTTTTGCTCTGCAAACTGTGATTGATTTGTTTTGTTTTGGCCAGTCAGACAGTCGGGCGGGCAGTCTATCGCTTCGCCACTCTTAACTTATCCCTCACAGATTCCTCTTGTTTTTGCTGTTGCTGTAAGCAATCTGAGAGCTTGCTTAATCCCAATTTATGTGCTTGTGGTCTTGGTGGTTATGGCTGTCTTCGATGGCTGGCAAATTGAATTGCGTCAGTTTCGGATGCTACGCGATTCTTTTGCGTTTTATTATGAAATCGCATTCACTGGCAATTCGCTCGAAACCGTACAAGAAACTGCAAAAAAAAATAATGAGAGAAAGGTTATAAACTTTGCTGTTTTACAATCAAACTAAGCTTTAGATTTTCTCTATTAAAATGACTCATTAAAGCTGAAATCAAAGCTTTCAAACTAAATTTGTTAATACTTAAATTGTTGTTGCTCTTGTAGCTGCGAACTGTGAGCGCTGAGTCAGCTGCCGATTAGTTCATTGGAATAATGCTAATTGACAATGTTTGATTCATGCTGTTCATATGTAAAGCCAATAGATACTGATACATAAACATAAGCAGCAACGACAACAACAACAATAGTAACTACAAAGTCAACAATATTGTTATTATTGTAAAGTATCTGCAGGGCGGATGACACCTCAAACGCACCCATCCGCACGTGCTTCTATGCCGACGTCGTCGTTGACAACGACTGCGGCGTTGGCGCCGACGCTGACGCAGACGCTGACACGCTGTAATAATGTGCGCCCGTTGAATTTTAAAATTTGCTATCGTATTTTTATACCCTTTACCTATAGAATGAAGGGTATGAAAGATTTGTGCAATGTTTGTGACAAACTGAAAAAGGTGAGGTATTATGATTAGTATCGACATGCAGATATCAAAGATCATATGATTTAGTGACATTAAATGCTATCTTTGTTGTCAACCAGATAATTCAGGGGCTCAGTAGAACGGACTACAAAAGCTATATAAAAATAAGATCGGTTGAAAACTTAATTAAATATTCCTTACCCTAAAAAGGGACAGCAAAATGCATTTGTTTACATTTAAATTTCATTTTGGATTTTCTTTTGATTTTAATAAATTCTTCCAAAACGCTGTTTTGCCTTTTCCTCCTCAAACTAAACTCATGCTGCGCAATTAATTTTTTAATTTTGATCTAACTGTCAAATTAATGACATTCACATTGCCACCTTAGCTAAAAATTGTGCGCAGCGCCTTTATATTTTAATGTGCACTTATTTCTCGCATTTCATAATGGTAACTTAGTCAAATTAAAAATTTAATTTTTTAACTTTAATTTAACACCAGTAACATCTATTAATTTGTCAAATTAAATACTCAGAAATGTTATATTAAGTCGCACAACTAGGTGGCAACTTCTTAGCTCGAGACGATTTATCATGTTGACACAGAATGGTGTATTTGCTAGAGATTTTAATCGAGATTTTGTAAAAATTAAAATCATGAATTAATACATTCGATTTATTAAATTATAGAGATACAGATAGCTCAGAAATTAAATAAACTTTTAAAATAAGTAAAAGTTTCTTTAAATAAAATTGGTTTTAACGGTGAATTTGATCAAATCTCAAGCAAGCTTAGTAGAGGTATAAAACCGTCTCGAAATGGCGTTTGTGGCACCGAGAATTGGAATTGTAGAGAAATTTTTTTCTGTTGCATCCCTGATATAGTTACTTCTTTGGTCACATACCCCTCAACCAAATAAATAATAATTATAATAAATAATAAATGACTGCAGGGTATCCAACTGTCGTGCACCAGCCCCACTTGTTTACATTTTTATTTTTATGCTTTTACCTCACGTTTTCAATTTATTATAACTTCTTTTTATTTTTATTTTGGCACTGCAGGAAATGTAATCGATTTAATTGAAATCAATTGGCCTTTAAGTTTGCAATGTAAAACTTTTAGGATTTAAAAATTACGGACTTTTCTAGCCTTTGTTGATAGAAAGGAAAGGGTGTTAACGTTTCAATAATGTGCCATAACGACAGCCATTGCTTCACAAAAGCAGCGAAGATTCTCTATAATACTCAATAGTAAGATCTCAAAAAGACCACAAACTTGACATAAAATTAAACGAAAAAGCTTGAAGCCAACAAAATGGCGTTAAATTGCTCATAAAGCTAGAAATATGATTTTAAAATTTTTTAAGCCTTTGTGATTGTGTCTTTTGTTTTTATTTTTTACACTTGCTACCTGCTACTGAGTTAAGCTCTGTTGAATTTTGGTTTCCAATAGACGGTTTTCATAATATTTAAAAATTAATTAATTATATAGCTTCGCTGGTAAGTTAACATAGGTATAGAAAGACATAAAAACATTTGAAAAAGGCTTATATAGAGTGTATTAAAAAATTAATACTGCCTTTGTCTAGTTTTTCAGTTATTTATTTTTTTATACTACTATTTAAAAAGCAAATTAAGCAAAGAAATTGACCTTTAAAGTTTGGATGCAAACATTCTTTTTGCTTCTGGATATTTATGACTTACGCTTCGCAGAAGGGATAAACTTTTATATGGTATATTTATAACCAAAAAAAATTTACCTAAAAATAAACAATAATAAACATTTTGCAAATGGCACACAAATTCACTTTAGTAATGAGAGGAGAATTGTAAATAAATGATTTTTGCAAATATCTACCGTATGAACCAAATTTCATTCATATACTTATATATGTATAAAGAGCCACACATACATTATTATACTATAATTATGGTTATATATTTTACAACAATATTGCAATAGAATAGATTAGCTTTAAAATTTTAACTTTTTCAGCCAGCATGGCAACTCTGGCTTCAGAGTTACCGGGAACGGTGCGGACAGAACGGGGTATCTTTTGTAATATATACCGACCCAATTGTTCAAGGTTACCAATACTTTATAGAGCTTGTTTTGAATGTGGAGGAACTTAATCTGTCCTTTATAGGAAATAAGTAAGACCTTACATCCTTTATACTAAAACAATTAAATCGACAAAAGAAATCGATCGTCTATATAAATTGCCTATTTATCAATGACCAAAAAGTCTATAGGTATAATTTCTTGCTACTGTGGGCTATTTCTCCTTCACAACGACGCATGAAGACTCGAAAGTTATATTTCTTTTCTATTTCAAAGCCCATCCTCCTGAAAATAATAATAGTTCTTAACATATGCTTCAAAATGCTTTGAATTCGGATGAATACTGTGGAAATATATACATATAGAGTATACTATGGTCCAGCTGTTTCGACTTTTACTCTTTGACTAACAGGTATAAGACAAACTCATTTTTATTTTATATATACATATTTGATTGATTTGGCAGCTGTTTGGTCAATTTTTATGTGCTAATCGAATGTCTTTAATGAAGTCAGCAACTTGAACTTAAACTTTACATTTTTTTATTAACAGCTGTGTAGTTTTTAAAGTTTTTATGTTTCTCTTCCAGCGTTATTTTCTGTTATTCGTTGGTGTTGTGTCTCAGCTGGGTCCACAGGGTCAGGGACAGTTTCGCGAATAAATGACAAGGCAGACAGAGCGACAAACTGCGAAAACAACAACAGAATAATTCCTCGTCCCTCTCTCTCTCTCGTTCCCTCTCTCTCTCTTTGCCATTGTCTGTTTTTCACTTGCGTACAGAGTTTGCTTTGCATAAAAAAAATATTTACCAACATATAAAACTGAGTTACTGTATGGAACTTTTCAGTTTTGTTGGTTAAGAAGGAAGCTGCATCCGTGAGATACGTTTTTTAAATCTACTTAGCAAGCTTTATGCCTGCCCATCAAATTAATTCCCTTTACTAAAATAAAATGTTGTATCAGTTTTGCAAGCTCATACACAAATGCATACCTGTAGCTCAAATGAGATTTTTACTTGAATTACTATTTCATTTCAAAGAGATTAAGTATTCTGTGGAATATAGAAAATTTACTACAAAAATGTTGTTCATTTGAATTTCATTTTGTATTAAATTTTTCTCTCAAAAACAAAAAAAAAAAGAAGCTTTTATTGCGAAAACAAATATTACAGGCATAACATAAACTATTATTATTACAATTATATTATTTGAAAGTTAAAACCATTATATTTTCCAAAGTTTATATTTTTGGATTTTGTAGTAACTGACCAAAAAGAGCTGTTTAATTAAATATAGTTGAAACATATGGAAATAGTATCTTGTTTAATTGGCTTCAAGTAGCATTTCAATCAAAAAAAAAACAGACTTTTTTATTTCTATGTATTTTTACTCAGAACTACGAGTGATATACGATTTTAAGGTTCATAATATCCAATGTCCATTTTAAACGAATTCTGACCCTAAAGCAGGTCTTTGACATTCTGTTTATTATGCTAGCCCAGAAGAAACCCGCGAACATTTTAGAAATACATTTTTCTGAGAGTAAAAAATCTGTCAAAACAGTTTTTGGCTGACGTATTTTCAATTTTTTTTAATGTATTTTTATTTGCAATCTTTCATATAAGACAATCAGCTTATTTTATAGATAAAAAGATAATGGCAGCATTTATTGTGCTCCAGTGAGTCCAATTAATATTAACATGTCTGAAAATGTCACACATCAAATTGGAATTTCAATAATTTCCTTAAACTGATCTGAACTCATAGAAATACATACAATATGCAAATTCCTTAGACGATCGCAAACTCTTTTAAATTGTTATAGTATTTTATTTTTGAAAGCGTATGCAAACTTCAATGCGAAAAATTTCAATTTATCTTTTTATTCTTTTTTATTGCCGAACTTAAGTTTATTATTATCAAAGTCAGCAAAGTTCACATTGCAAGCAGCTGAAGAATTTTTGAAATATTATGCCACACAATTGAGGGCAGTGGGTTGGAGTTGACACTTTTAGGGGCTTGGTCAAACATAAATCAGTTAAGCTACTTAAGGTTCAAAGTATTATAAATATTAATGTTTAATGACATGCCAAAGCACTAACCATTGATTCAAAAGTTTTCCGTTTGTCTTCCTCAATTGTCTTTGTCTACACATAGTAACTACCAAGTTCATTGTCTGCATACAAAGTGCAGCCCAAGTCCGACAATCATATATCATATAAAGGTAGATACAGTCCGCCATTTTGTAGCAAAGCCACGGAGGCACATCAGACCATACCAAGGGTTCAAGTACCTTAACAAGACAAGAGCACAGCAAAAGCTGCACATGCGTCAGGCGCAACACAAAAATGGCTAGAAACTGCATCAATACAATTACGTACGATGATTGCGCTGGAAGACTGTCTCCATAGGCACACTAGGTGGGAGTGAGACGGAATTGTTGAAGAGTACAACGCCCGCTGCGCCCACCGCAGTTCACACTTTGTTGCAATGGCGTAGGGAAATTTTTTTAAGGGGGGTTGGGTCATTGGTAAGCATTAAACTCCAAACTTTTTTCTTTCACAGTTCTACATTCATCTCTGAAACTTTCTTCCGGTACAAAAACAGTTAAAATAGTTGATAAGAATTTTCAGAAAATTTTTTTTATTTAAAATTAAATATTAAAGTGTATTTTTTGACCTTGGTTGATACCACAATTCCGATCACGTATATCGGAATGAAAATAGCGGGTTGAAAGAAATGTTATTCGTTGATATATTGTATTTTATATATGTTCAACACATTAAAAATGGGATACAGTTGAGGCGGTGGCCGACATTCTGCTACCCTGTATCTTTTTCTTGATAAAAATTGTATTCCTGCATGTTCTTTCTAACAAATGTAGAACTGGAAAATTTATTTTCTTTTGTACAGTGCGATATTTGTACCCATAAGTTTCCTAAATTATTATAGATTTTGATGAAAATCGAAAGTTACATTAGAGAAGTTATTTCAAGTATTTGGAGTAAGTTTCATATGTTGAGGAGTGTGGGAGAAAACACAGTAAATCGATTGCGTGTGACGGGGGAGTCGCATCGATCAAATTTGGTAGTGGGTTTTTCCATTAGGGCCACATGAATAATTTGACCAAAATTTGCGATTCTAGATAATTTTTTACCATAATTACGTAGAGTGCATACGCAGTCTGGTGGCAAAGGGTAGTAGAGACTATAACTTATATTGTATTTATCCGATTTTGTTCATTTGTAACATACAGCTGCATAAAACCATGACGCATCGCTCTTTTAAGTTTGAAAAAAAAATATTAAAGGGTGTAGCTAAAAGCGCGAAATTCTACTAGTGGGAAACGGGGTAAAATTTGATTCAACAAATTTCATCTGGTCAGGAAATATGCGCAGCAGCTGGTATCAAATGGTATGGTCGCCCAATAATCTATTCTCATTTTTATATGGTGGTTGCAAAAAGTTATACAACTCTTTCGATATTTAAAAAAAAATTTAATATTCCTTTTTTCATTATTTTTCGCATCACCAATTAAAATTTGTGCAGCGCTCTGGCCCACTAGTCCTATTAAAAATACAAATAAAAATTTTAAATATTGATTGAGTGTTTTTTTTCTAGACAAATTTTTCATTCGATGGCCAACACACAATTGGTATTGCTTTCTTAAATGATTAACTCATGAAGACGGCAAAGATACTCTGAATACCCCTTTTCAACGCCCATGCGCGTTTACAATGCACTTAAACAATCAATACAAACGTTTGTCTAGAACACTTCTCTCAACGCACTCAAAAAGTCTACGAATTGAGAGAACTTCTGTGTGAGAGAGAATTCCCTTGCTGCACTGGGCTTAGCTCGCCCGCACTAACAAAGCTGCGCCTGCGCATTGCACTCTACCGCCAACAACAACAATAACTTGTATATAGCCTGCAAGTGAATGACTTGCACTCCCTCTGTTCACCCCGGCCCCTGCCTCACTGTCGTTCTCTCTCTCCCTCTACCACTCTCCGTCGATCACGGAATGACGTGCTTCCAAGAAGCGTAGAGCGCAACCATCAGCAGAAACCGGTTATTGTTGAAGTTGTTGTTGCCTTTGTTATAGTATCTGTTATGTGTTGGAGTCCAAGACGAAGTCAAAGTCTTGGTAACTTACACGTTCACTTCCTTTCCGGTTCTTGCATATACTCGTGCTCATAGATACAAAACTCAAACTGCAGCTCAGTCAGCTGCAATTTAATTGCATGCAGTTTTTCAAGTTTTTTATTTAAACTTTTTGATATTTAATTTTTATTTTGTGTTGTAATTACGTATAAAAGCAGAAATTATGCGACTGAGCTTTTGTCATGCTCAAAACGGCAAAGTATCTCTACCGCCCCGCCATGCACTTGCCATGATCTGTGGTTGTTGTTTGTTGTTGTTGTTGGTTATGCAAGTTTTTTGCGCTGCAAAAATGAAACTGGTCTTGAAGAGGAGGTTTGTCTCACTGATTGGTATTGGAAATTGCGCGGCATATTTTGAAATCCAAAAACAAAAATATTTACGAAAGTAACCCAATGAAAAAATGCGGAAAAGTTGAAAAAAAAAATACACACACATACATAATTGCAAATTGTTTTCAATACAAATTCGCAGTTTCCATTTAAACAAATGCTCAAATAAAAAATTATGCTTCTGAAAAAAAAAAAAAATAATAATAAGAAAGCAATATAAATAAGGTCTGCTAACTATTTTATACACTGCCTTATAGATGTACCTCTCTATTAATAATTAAAGTTTTTGTTTTTAAATTTAGCCTTACTTTTAAATTGTAACTAACCAATAATAAGAGATACAAATTATGGTTAGGACTTGGAAGCAGCTTGAATAATTGATTCTTAAAAAAGTCAAGCTAATTGTGATACACACATATGTATGTGCAATATTTTACATTCTTATGTCTAAAATCTATAGACCAGCAATGAACACAAGTTTCACATAATATTGAAATCGGCTAATTAAGTTAAATTATATTTTGTGAGTTTTTTAACACAAAAAATGGTCGATTTTTTATCAAAAAACTACAACTTTTGCCGCGTTGCACACATTAAATGAAACTTAACACTTTTGTTTTGATGCAATGAATACAAGGTATCCTACTCTTGAAGGAAGGGTATATAAAAAAGTCATCGCATGATTTTTATCTTTGCCAGCTGCCTGCCCAAGTGGCTGACTCTCGTCTGGCTCTTGTCGCCTGGCACAGCGCATCAATCTTGTTTTCGATTTCAAAGAAAATAACAAGCCGGTTGTTCGGACATTAAGCATTAGCTTCATGTTGAAAAACAGCAACGGCAGATACAACAGCAACAAAAACGGCAGTATAGTAGACAGCAGTTGTCTTCGGCAAACATTTAGAACTTGTGCATTGTTCAATCCAAAATGGCCAGACGTCAATGCTGGCGATCGTTTTTGACCGGCCAGGGATGGGCCGAATTGGCTGGTGCCCAGTGTCTCGGCATTGTCGTCGCAGTATTTATGAGCCACGGCAGCGGATAGCAATGCAAAAGTTTTTTGCCTGTGTATCTATATCTATAAGATACAATTTGTGGCGCGTTTGTGTTCTGCGCCTATAAATAGCGAGCGCGTACAGCGGGGCAACGCAAGAGGAAGAGCATTTTAAAAGCATGCGAGTGTCTGTAGGTGGCACCCACCAACAACAACAACAACAACTAAATGATAGAAAGATACAACACAGCAGCTAGAACACCTAGCCAGCCTGCAGATACATTTTGAGCTAATACACAAACATAAATCTTTTTGAAAAAAAAAAAAAAAAAACACAACAACAAGCACAAGAGCAGCGATTGCCAAATAAAAGTTTTAGCCAAGAGCTAAGAACGTTTGTTGTTTGTGTAATTTTAGTTTTTGGTTTTCTTTTTAGCTTTTTTTGTGCAGCCAAAGTTTATTTCAAAAAATTTCTCAAATATTTTCAAAAAAAATTTTTATTGGTGTGAGTGCTGCTGCTAGAAAAAGCTACAAGAGTAAAAATCTATAAGATGCTACGTTAATTATGCGGCAAGTCATTGGCTATCATTAGGAAAAGCATTACAAAACTTAATGTTGTAAGTTAGCCTAAAGATACAAATGTATCTTGTGTAGCTGACCGCTTGCAGCGTGCTAACCTTGAAAGTTCAGCAGCACCGCTGTGGCAGCTTTTATTTTTATTGTGTTTTCTTTTACCTTTTTGCATAAAACGTGAGTTAAATGCGCGACGGGACAACAGCTTTTGATATCACAGCTGCTTGTACTTTGTAAAGCTAAACTTGCAGCTGAGTTACAAGGGAGCTTATATAAAAAGATATACAGGTAGATTTGTGTGTGTGTGTGTGTGTCTGTGTGTGTATCTGTTAATACAAGAACTTACGCAGCAGACTAAAAATCGTAGCAGCAGCAAACGAGGAACCCAAAGCAAAAACTAAAATAAAATTAATGATCGAAAAGCTGGAGCGTGCAAGAAGCAGCAGCACAGAAGAACACCAAGAAGCAGCAGCAGCATTAAAGACATGGTCTGACTAGTTATCGGCAATTTTGTCATTGCCCTGAAATTTATCTTTGATTATGGCTGCAACAACTGCAACAGATACAAAAAGCATATATGCATATAAGTGTATTGTATCTTAAAGATACATTTCTTGTTGAATTTGTATTTGATTGACTAGCGTGTTATTTTTTTTGTTCATATATATATATATTGCCACATTTTTTGATACGCCTTCATTTCATGGCATAATTTTCAATTACGAGTAAATTTCGTATGCTCTTCAGGCCATGAAAAACAGTATCTTAAATGTGTGAAGAACTTTGTAACACAGTTAAAAAGAGTCTAGCAAGCATCTAAAGAATTGCTAAAATATCGAATCAACCAGCTTAAGATTAACACTTGTAAAGTATTTTCAAAGTTATCTATAAGCATTTTTCTATATAAAAAACAAATATATAAAAACTTTTATGACTTCACTTTACAATCCTTGAGATTGTCATTTCAAACAAGAAAAATGGATCAATGAAAGTGATCGAATGGAGCTCATATAATATGCAGCAAATTTTAAGTTCTTACATACAACGTATGATTTTTTTAGTGCTTTGTTAATTGAACGCACGTTTGGATTTCAGCTTAAGAAAAAAGATACGGATTCGACAAGAATATAGAAAACATTTTTTACAATATTTTGGTATTGGAAGTGTATATAAACATCGGTGCTTTAAAGCTAGACTACCGGTATCTTTCATCTAGCTGTTGTACTTGTTGTTGCTTTTTGTGTTGCAAAAATTTGCAATATTTTATAAAAATAATAAACACATCGAACGCCAGCTGTGGCTACGGCAACGTTGACTCTGCGCGACGGCTGTGTCGTTTTTGGCACACAGTCGCTGACCGCGTTTGCCGATTTACCAAACATACAGTGGACTATATACTTAGACATATATATGTATATGATATCCAAATAAAAATATATAAAATTAATATCTTAGACAATCGGTGCTGAAGTAGCAGCCCTGGTCATGTAAGTAGTATGTAGAACGCGTTGCTTTATCTTGTCGGTACTCTTTTGCACGAAATTATGCGGAACTTTCAATTTCTTTCAGATATGCTACAGATACTGAGGCTGCTACGCTACAAAAAGCAAAATTAATTCACATCAGTTTATATGTAGCAATAATTCTGTGTCAGATACTTTAGGCATACATATATGCATACACTGGGAGAAAAAAGTAAGGCACACAAAATTATAATAAAATATGATTTTTTATAAAATTTTGACTTTACTGCTCGATTCTTATTTTTATTAATGTTTTTTAGAAGGAATGTCCTCCTTTAATGAATTTGCTGCCTTATAAGATAAACTGCTTTCTATATAAAAAGACAACACAAAATTGCAGGATATTTTTATTATTTATGTATTTGTATTATGTATGGGGCTTATTCATGTTTTTTTAGCCCATCAGAATTTGGGTTGTACCCATGTTTAAGTTCTGTTATAACAATTTGTTTTGTTCTTTTCAGCTATCTTTCGAATTAAAAATTGTACTTTTATTGTACTTGTATTTTCAAACTTTAAGCGAGCTGTTCCGTTTTTATACCAATTTCAGTACAACGTTGCCTTTTTCTCTCTGTGTAAAAAAAAACTTACCTTGGTTGAAAAAATCTAAAACTCCTCGAATAGACTTGACTTGCTCGCAGGCGCTGCTTCCTTGCAGGTATATAATTTCACAGTTATCAAGTTTAGATACACTCATATACACGCACTTAAGCAATATGGTAGAAGGCACACCTACTCGTCTTACACTCTTTGAACTGCCTTGTCGCTATTGCCGTTTACGCTTCCACACGCTGCTTTGCTTCTCAGCCGCTTTTGGTGGGTTTTGAAAGTTAACAGCCAATTCTTGGAAATGGACGCCAAAGACGAGACGACACGCTTAGTTTGTATGTTAATAAACACAACACTTTAGTTCTAGAAGTCGCCTGGTAACGTTCTTGACCAAGAGCCAGTGCCTGATGATGATAATGATGACGCTAACGCTGACGTTGTCGATGTCGATGACTATGGCGCCGACTTGTTGCTTTATGTTTATATAGTATTTTATACCGAGGAGGAGCACTTGGTTAAGGCCGACAGCCTTGTATATATATTTTTTTTCTTAGCTGGTTTGTTTGTTGAAGCACAGACGGCAACTTTTATGAATTTTTAATAATTTCGCAAAAAAATTTGTATATATGTACCTTACTTTTTTCTTTCTTTCTTTTTTTTTCGTACAATATATATGTGTTTTGTCTGCCGCAACTTTTGTTGGCGTGTGAAACGGAAATGGTTTCTTGTGATTTACTTTGTTTTGGTTTAGAACTAATTGGTATGTGGTATATGGTTTTATTTGCTATCAAGCGTAGAATTCATTACTAAACTTCACTTTCAATGTAAGGCAACAAGAACTGTGCACGAACCCGCACTAGAAATTCCAGAGATGCCAATTGGTGTTGGAAACTTGTTTGGCTAGCTTGTTGTACATATACATATGCTGTCAAAGCTCAGAACTCTGCAGTCGTGGGTAAAAAATGCAAATGCAACACAGAACTAACAATAATCAACATAAAAATTCATAGCGCGCACCAATACACAACATGTACAAATACAGATACACAGATACACGTACAACTTTAGTAACAAAACTGACAGCGTGCTTAATATTTAGATGGTCAGATGTATCGCTTGGGAAATTGCTTTGATTAGAGAGTGGGACGCGTGCTGCGTTATTATTTTTTGTTGTTTTTTTCGTTTTTTCACGCTACCGTTACGCGTTTATTAAATCATAAATACTTTACATAAAGAAATCCCAAAACATATGCAGCCAAAGCACGCGAACGACCGGCGTATGCGAAATTTTCGTTAATTCTTTGCTGCTTAAGCGCGCGACGCGTTTCGACTGCGTTGCGTATACGCCTGTCTTCACCAAAAACCAAAAACGAACTGAACCAAACTGAACAGCGCCAAGCGACGGGCATATACAAACACAGATACACATACTAACACATAGACACGCTCATACAGGGTGTTTCGTTATTGTATGCGGTATGCGGCAAACCTGTTTGTTGGCTGTTGCGCTCTTTACCAGTGCCTTGGCGCTCTTACGGTACGTTTTACTCTCTCTGCAATGACGAAAAGCGAAAGCCGTTGGCCAATCAGAGCCAAGCAAATGCACGTGCTTTTGTTTGGCATCCAACGTCGGTGATTTTTTCTCTGTTTTGATTTTGTACGCTTGAGATAATAGGGTTGCCAGACTGTTTCGAAGAATTGAAATTTTGTTTCATCTTACAAATGTTTATAATTGAATTTATTTTATTACTTGTATTATTAAAGATTTTATTTTTTAGATATCATGTCATATTTTGAAAAATCCATACAGTTTTTTGGGGGTTTTTTGCAAAATTGACAAACAGCCTAGGCTTCGTCAGATTCTGTATGCGTTATTTAAGAAGCGCAAGGCAGACACCTAATATCCGTTACCACAACCGTGGTCGTGATGGGAAGCTGGCTCCTGCCACCATCCTTGTCCCACTCTTTTGAACCAAAGGAACTCGGATGTTCGCTTTGGTTTGTATGTGACAGCTCCTGGACTTAAAACACAATATCTCCTGATTTGCATAATTATTTTTTCCAGGTAAACATTTTTTTTAAGTTTTTAATTATTTCTTTAAAGATTAATTTTATTATTAGAGCTAAAATAACAAATGTACTGAAAACTGGAAAAAGTAAACCGAAAACGATTTGGAATTTATCATTTCTTATCAATATAGTAGCAAATAAAATGTAAGTTGATTTGTGAGAGAAAATTTAAAGTAGTTAAATATTTATATTTTAAAAAATGGTATGCGAAGTTGCTTAATTAATTTGAACTGACTATTGACTATAATTTGAAAAATTATTAAATTAAAATTATTATATTAAAATTTAGACTTTATGGATGATTTTTAATAATTCTTAAATACGAAAATATAAACATGGGTTTTCGTTAATTTCGTGCTGTCTAAAATTCTAGTTCAACAGAAAGATTAGTTCGCTTATTTCATAGCTTTACAAACCGATGTATTGACTCCTCAAATTCGCATTTAATTAGTTTGGCACAAATCCCTTAGAGTTAAGTTAGTTAGTTAGTAAGGTTTTAATTTATTTTTCATAGGTTTTTTGTTAAATTTTTTGCCCTCTATAATATTATATCTATTTTGTTCAATAATTTTTCAAAAAATGTTATCACTATCTAAGTAGAAAGGCTAGAAGCCTAATCTCTTCATATTACGTATATTAGATCTCACAATGTATATTTTTTTTTAAATTTAGAGAATAAATAAATAAAAAATTTCTAAAAAAAAAAATTTTTTAAATTTGTTAAAAGCCTAAACTCTCTATTTTCATTCAATATAGTTCTTACCATTTTATTCATATAGTAAGTAGTTTGTAGTTGAAAATAAATCAAAATAACTTTTTTTATTCTAAAAATAAGTTTGGAGTGCTCGATATCAATTGTGATAAGTATATTCAATAGTATTTCGATTTGCTATTAAGGGTATTTTTTATTAATTGTTTTTTAACTTCAAATTTTAAAATTTGTTGTATATTATTATAGAGCGAAACTAAAGCATATTTATATTACCCTAATTGAAAAAAAAATTGATCACAAGGCCACAGGGACTTTCTGAGCAATCTCTACAAAAATGATCCTTCTTGTGTTCAAAATAGTTCCTGATAGCTTATCAAATTGATATAAAAAGATATTAATTGCTAACTTTTCGCATCGAGCTTGCGATTTTCCGATTGAAAAGGAATGAAAATAAATAATTTATTTAAATTAGTAATAAATATATTAAACAAAGGAAAACCATCGTAGAAAATATTTGAATAAGAACTATTTTTTGAGAAATATTTTATTTTTACAAAAAATATTATTTATTCTATTATTTTCAACACAAAAGAATTCATTAAATGTTTATAGCCATAACAATTAAGTATTATTTAAAGAGCCAAGCTTAAACAAACTATCTAAAAAGCACTTTCTAAAAAACAAACATTTGTATAATTCAACTTTAACCGAGTGACCTTTTAAAGTCGCAAATAAATTTGAAAATTCCAATCCCAAGTAGCTTAAAATGCTGTCAAACATGACATATGCATATATTATGCGTGTTAGGGCAAACATCTAAGTTTTCCACGAAATAAACCGAAAAATGTGCGTAACATTTTATGCATGGATTTTGTGACTGTACCAATCTATGCATCTTTGTTAGTAAGACATGACTGAGGCTTGACTTGGATTTTAGACAACTTACTGGGATATCTTTCAAATATGCGAATATAACTTGTGAGTGGTTGAATGTGGCGGATCTCAGTATCTATGTGTGGTAGTTTCAACTTGTTCGCGTGTGTGTGTGTGTGTGTGCGAAAATGGTATTCATGAGAAATGTGCAAAAGCTTTAGCCCAAACTCTTTGAAAGCCACGATAACACTGAACCGCAAAATAAAAACAAAGGCTGACAAACAATCGCCAAACCGAAAAGGATTGCGCCATAGCAGCAGGACAAATCCAAATGTAACGAGAATGAAACTTTTTGGGGAAATGTCATTGGAAAAACAAAATGAAGGCGAATTGATGACAAATGAAAAGCAGCTCAGTTCAAGTAACTCAAATTGCATTAGTTTGTCGATTTGTTTGTTTGAGTTAGCTTGGTCAAGGTCAAGCATATAACTGTAAAATTGTCTGACTGTCGTGGCATTTTAATGGCCCGAATAGTGGCCAAGACTTTCAGCAGGAAATTGCAATCGAAAGACGGCACAAATATTGGCTCAAATGCCATCTAATTACTTTTTTTTTTCTTGTACAAACACGCGTAAAACTTTGAGGGCAAGCAAATTAAAAGCAACAACAATAAAAACTTTGTGTCCCGACATTGGTATACCCTACATCTTTTTGCTTCAAAGAAAGTAAATAGTTGTGCCAAGGTTAAATCACATCGTGGAAGGACTTAGTCTTAGTCTTCAAACTATCTAACTTGACCTTTTTCCCAAAAGTGCGTAAAAACTCAACTTGACTTTATTTCATCGCCAAAATATTTTAAAACAATCAAGGATGCTATTCGATTAAAATTTTTTTTTTTTAAATAAAGTTGGCAATAATGCACGTTTTTTTAAGCAAAATTTTGAATTTGTTTTTTTAACTACTATACATTCCTTTTAACTCACTTCCGAGGGCATACCTATCTGTTCTGGGATTTGAGACCCATATATTCATACAGACACACTGAAAGATGGACAATATGCAATCGATTGCTGAGTCCTTATTTATAAATATCCCAATTACAATCTACCACGCCTCTTTTTGCCTGTTAAATACGTTTCACAAAACTATAGTGCCTTGTGTATAAAATGGGTACAGGGTATACCAAGCCAAAATGGCTGTCGCTCAGCATGTTAAAACGTGTTAAAACTTGCGCGTTGGCCACTTTTTTAATTAAAAAACGCAAGCTTAAATGACGTCCGCACAAAATGGCGAACAGTCTCAGAGCTTTTACAGTTGAGTTTGTTTGGCCAGCGCATTGAAACTTTAAATGAGTTTGGCACAAAACAAGTTCAGTGCAAGTGTTATTATATGTTTGGCCTTTCAACACACTGCTAGGCCACGACTTTAAGGCACTTACAACACTTCCAGGTCCTGCTTTAAATTCGTTCAATCATGGCAGGCTAACGAGTTTGAACCTATCCCTGGTGGCAAAAAAAAAAGTGGAAAACTTCGCCTTGCCTTCTGCTTTGTCATATTTACTTAACACATTTTCACAAAATCTTAAGCAATCCCTGCTTAGACGTGCCAGCCTGCAAAGCTGACTGCTTAGATTGAGGCGTTAAATGTGGGAGTGGCAGCAGCTACTGGAATGCCTGTAGCTCATGTTTCAAGTGCAAAAGTTTTAAAGCCTGTAGCAACTTTTTCCCCCACCTCACCGCGCCTTTTTGTAAAACTTTTTTACAAGTGCCATTGAAAAGCAGATCCTTATACATACTCTATATGTAAAGCCTGTGGCAAGCATGGAGTCCCTGCATCACACCGTAAACATCGTCGAATCAATTAATAGCTTAACACATACGCTTGAGTGACAATCTTAAAGCATCTGGTGCCTAAAAGCCAGCCTCAATATTTTATGCCTAAATTGTGAAGAATATTTAATGATGCTACTTGGGCATTTTAAAATCATTTGACATTAATTTTCTAGGAATTCACATGTGCACTCTAGAAGTCGGAATCAGATGGCCATTAAGTATTGACTTCGAGGTACTCTGGATATGCTAAGTTGTTTGAGTCAAGGGAATTGATCGGATTTTCAAGCATTTATATTTTTATACCCTGTACCTATAGGTACAAAGGGTATACTAGATTTGTGCAATGTATGTAACGGCAAGAAGGAGGCGTGGCAGACCCCAAGTCCTTTATACCAAAATGCTTATCATAACCTCGGGTAGCGATTGAGCCATGTCCGTCTGTCCGTCCGTCTGTCCGTCTGTATGAACACCTAGATCTCGGAGACTATAAGAGCTAGAGATACGAAACTTTACCAGCTGATGCGCATATTTCCGCAGAAGATCAAGTTTGTTGAATCATTTCAATATCTTTCCCCGTTCCCCCGTAGCAGAGTTTCGCGGTTTTTAGCTAAACCGTTTAATATTTTAATCTGAAACTTAACAGAGCGATGCGTTGTGGTTACATGCATCTGTGTGTCAAAAATAAACAAAATCGGACAATTACAACAAACTGCGTCAATATTTGACTCTACGTAATAAGAGTAACAAATGACCTAGAACCACCAATTTTGGTAAGCTGATTCATGTGCCTCTAATAAACAAATCCACATCCAAATTTTATCAATGCAGCCCCCCCACCCCCGCAATCGATTTACAGTGTTTTCTCCCACACCCTTCAACATATCGCCTTGAAACTTACCCCATATACTTTAAATAACTCCTTTGACGTAAATTTCGATTTTCATCAAAATCGGTTAAAATTTGCGGAACTTATAGGTATCAATATCGTTTTGCACCAACAAAAAAATGTTCCAATTGGAAATTCTTAGTAAGAATATGCAGGAATAAATCTTTTTTTGAGCAAAAAAGGTACAGGGTATTACACTGTCGGGCACCGCCTCGACTGTATTACATTTTTTAAACTAATTTATAGAATTTCAAATAGCCTTAATGTTTTTAGCTTTATGCTGTAGATTGTTTACAAAGGAAAACCGACTTTATGTTCAAATTGATTATGATCATCAGTGAGATGATGCTGACCAGATGTTCCCCAGTTGGACTTCCCAAAGAGTGGTGAACGTCGGTAATAAAGCAAGATAGACACAAGTTCGTGTATCTGCAAAAAATATCTATCTATCTAACATCCCTAATCGCTTCTTTTGGAAATAATGAGCTCTGGGAACCCTAACGTAGCACCTGTCATGCCACGTTCAGTTAAGCCATTCTCATTCCGGAATATATGGGGCCTGATTAAACCATAACTTTCTTTGGAATGGAGACTCATAATGTTGCTATTAAATGAAATTTGGATCCATTTCTTATTGCTGCATGGGTAAATGGCCAATTAGAGAATAAAATGTGAAAAAATTACAGAGTTATTTGCTTTTGAAAGACGCTTCATTTTACCTTCTAGAGGTGGTCTTGATTGCATTTTCATGATTATTACACAAAATTTTAAACAAATATAGTATGCTCCATGTTTAAAGAGTATATAATAAAAAAAACTTTTAGATTGAATAAAATACAAATGTAATTATATTTTAACTTTAGGCGAGCGTTACGAAGCATTTCGTAAGTCATTTAGTCTGCTGCCTCCACCTTAAGGACTCCCAGCTGTTTGTCTGTCAGTTTTTTGTTGTTAAAAACCAATCAATTTATTGTCTAAGGCAGGTTTAATTTATCAAGGTGACTGCTGTAGCAATTTCAAAGTTGTCTCTTCTCAATTTTTTTTTTTAAATTTCAAATTAAAATCTGGGGCCAAGAGCGGAACAAAAAGCTGACAGCAAATGTAAAATCAATCAGCATAGCAAAATAAATGTAAATACAATTAATGCTACATTAAGCATACGCAACGTTGTGCTTGAGCAGACTTACAGGCGTTGCAAACAAAAGCAACAATTTTATTCATTTTCACGTGGCATGAATTATGTTGGCTACACTTCTTTAGAAACATTTTTGCAATACCCTGTATCCAGAGGTTAAGGGCGCAATGTGTTTAGCAGACAGAAAGAGGTGTGGCAGATCATAAGTTGTGTATACCAATACAATAGTGATTGAGCCATATCTATTTGTCTATTCGTATGAATACAGAGATTATAAGAGCAAGCAACATCAAGTATATCCAAAAGCTATAAATTATACAAAGGCAGGTTCATTGATATGTTGCGCCGTTCCCCCATAAAAAAATTTCACGGGCTACATCCTCACATGAAAGGAATTGAAATTTAAAACCCCTTCCTAAATAATCAGCAACAATATTTTACCTTTGATCGTTGAAGCTCCCATATTTTGTATCTAGACTTTTGGGAGCCTAATCAACAATGAAACTTTGACATTCCTACAAAACATTCTGCGAAGCCAGTTACCCCTTTCCATTGAGTAAGAGTAGATAAAATCTTCAACGTAAAATTCAAAACTATCCTGAATAATTCCAATGTGTGCAAGGTATTCCATGGTCGTCCACCTTTCTGACAGACTCCCATTGTTCTCCCACTCATGTTGCAGACACTTGCAAGTCAATGGTAACAAGCAACATCGTTATGCAAAGCAAACATTAACATCCATTGAAAATATGTGCATTTAAATGCAAATGGAAATGAAAATAAATATCATACTTGCACAGGTGGAAATTCAGCACCTTTTCGCTATATAAATAAAAATTTCTTTTTATGCATTTTTAAACCTTTTTTTTTGGGTTGGTTAATTGAAAGTGAAAACCAAATGGCAAACGGAAGTGTAAACCTGGAAAAATTCAAGTTTTGCTTTTACACGGCTTACAAGTGGCGGAAACTTGTTGAAAATTTGCAACATTTATTCACCGGATTTACTTGGAGCTAACAATAAATAAATATTACTTTTTTAGTAGGAAAATATTTTATGGAACCTCAAAATATGTAATGTCTTATAATTTATTTAGTACCTTTAAGCTACAAATTTCAATTGAAATTCGCTTAGAGCTCATTTATCAATTTATATATGTAAGTACACTGCGAGAAAAAATTGTGAATGTTTTCGTTGAAACGGCAATTTTATTGGTTTACAAAAATGCAATTTAAGTGAACTGCTTTGACTTTTAAATATCATCAAAATCTTTTTAAGATAGTGACTTGATTATGTCCTTATAAAAAATGAAACTATGCTCTTAAAACATTTGCTATTGCGTTAAGCCCTCTTTGAAGCTATATAATACAGCCCCAATATTGAAAATATAAGATGCACTTGTTTGCCGTGATATTTTTCATTATTGAGAATCTACCATCTCTCTCTCTCTTACCATCCCCAAAATGTAGGCGGTCAGACTGACGGATGGAAAGGCAAACAGATTGACATGTCTGGACCCATTTTTTTTGTCCTGCTGAATATATTGGAGGTAATTTGGAGGGTCTCCGATGCTTCCTCTATATATAACATGCATTTGCAAATGCTTAATATGCCTCTCATGCTGTTTACAACAAACATTAGATTTCTGAATAATTGAAATTATATTACAAAAATTGTTTTATATACATATTTACCTTCTTAGAACACTCGAATATTCAAGGACCAGTAAGAACAAATTATACTTACTCATTTTGTTAATGTATTTAATTTTTTTATGGTTGCTTATATTTTTTTCTACGTTTTATATATTTTCGATCTGTCTTAAGACAAAAAATAAATTCAGTAAATTTTAATTCAACGTAACAGGAATAGAAAGTTTCTAGCAAAACCTTCTAGTATATAGGTTGGGCCATCATTTGTTTTTTTTTGTTAATTGCATTTTATGCGTAGATTTTCCAACAAAATTGGGCAAAGTACTCATAAACCAAATTCATCTTTAAAACTTCTTATTTATGTATGAAAAATAGTATCGCCCAATTCGCCGCCGCGGGTGGCTCTACAGGCCCGTATGCGAACATCGTTATTTTCGACGACTTTTCTTCTGGCTGTTCTTCCATCCATTAAACGAATAAGCAAGGCAGATAATGGTCCCTGGGCTACAATTGTGGCGCCATTTGAATCTTGTAAGCGTATAAATGCAGATCCGCATGCGAAATTCGAAGCAAAATAGTCCTAGCACGGTGTAATTCTTGCGAACTATGGCGCATCGATGTTCCAGGCGAATCGTCGACGCTGACCTCAACTACGCTTTTTTACAGTACGACCATTTTCATAGTATACTTGTATAATTTTTACGCGTTTATCGGTTGTTAAACTAAAATTGATTAGTTTTGAACTTGACACATGTCGAAGAGCATCCACTTTGGACGGGTGTGTTCCGAATTATGATTGTTTAACATCCAAACCAACAAATGGCCCACCCTATATTTTACTTATATTGTTTTTGCTTAAATTATCTATCTGTGAGACTGAGAATGTATTGTAGTCTTTGTCTTTTTACTGATAATGTGTTATATGTCAGATTTAAGGCATGGTTATTTTTTTTTTCGAATCTGTATGAACAAATTTAAAAAAAAAAAAAAAAATAAAAATGCCGGACTCAACGAAATCAAAAAAAACGAAAGCGGATCGATTTATAGGTATAAAACAATAAATAAATAATAAGCCTATTTATTTACTTGTGACTTCAAACAATTTTTTTAAAAAGGTTCTTAAAAACATTTATAGCATTTTATTCAAATTTATATATATAATATATAATTTCATTTTTTAAGCATGATCAAATATATAAAACTTCATTTTTTTGCAAATATTTTACTCTCTTCCTAGCATTGTTCAAATGTAAATCAAATTGATTCGGAACATTATTAAAAAAATAAAACGAAAAAGGTTTAATGCGTTTTTGAAATTGATTTTTTAAGATACATTCACAATTTATATCATTAAATTAAAAATGTATTATTCTGTAGGTGATTATAACATTACTCAACAAAGGATTCTTAATTATGTGCATTAAACGCCATTTAATTAAAAATGTACGGCTTACGCAACAAAATTAAACAAAATTATTAGAGAAACAATTAAGAAATTTTAAATTTTTGAATCTTCTACATTCATTTAGTTCATAACTTTTTAAAACAAACAACTAGAAATCTTTACATCTCAGTCCGATTATTTAGAAACAGTTAAAAGTATTTTGAGACCATTTTGTTTTCAATAATTTAAGTTCGTTTTCTGTTTAATCATTAACTCAATTTCTGAGCAAGGATTTTCTCTTCGTGTATTCACGCAAAATGATAAATGAAATTCAAAGGAAAACGTACAAATGTTAAGCCATAAATTTTGTATCTATCTTTAGCTCTATGCATTAGATGGAAGTTTCAAAATGGCTGCCATACAAAATTCGTATAATCAAAAAAATCATAAAAATTTATGCTAATGGCCTGCACAGGAGTTCTACTAATGGCATAGCACTCCAAGGCGTTTAACATTATTTATTACAGCCACTAATTAGTCCAGTTCATCCGGCTTAGTGCTGAGGAATAAAGTTTCAGTTTAGTTAATTCCTCAAAAGCTTTTGACATGTGGCTTCGAACAGTCCTGGTTTTGGTTCTTTGCTGGAGCTCATGTGCGCAAATGCAGCTCCAGCTTAGCTTGGGCTTAATCTACAAGGAGCAGCATTTCGAGTCTCTATTTTTGATGAGTCATAGCAAACATGCGGAGTGTATTCTAAATCAAAGATTCCAAACTGAAGTTCCACTGCTGCGCTCCAATGAGCAGTCGTCAAACTATCTATATGCTAATTTTAATCAAGAAATATTGGCGCTGGTTTGTCTCACTGGTAATCCGACCTTGGATATGGATATCTGGCATACACTGGCACATAACCTAGACAACATGCGACATGTACGTGTCCTGCTGCTCTTGCATAGATTAGAGTCCAAGTCAATGAAGCACATTGCTCGAATGGCGGAACTTCTGAAATTTATGCATGTTGCAGTGCTCCAAGTCGAGGGATATGTGCTGGCCCAACGTTTGCAACCTTTTGCGGCACAGCGCTTTGTGCAGCTTAACTTAAATGGCAGTGGACGCATTTTCAGCGAAAAATACAATTTTCAAGGCATAGAGGTTAAAACACTGCCGGATCAGGTAGTACCAAGATCCCTGCTCTATATAGATCACAAGACAAATTCGCAGCGCATGACAGGATTTGTGGCGCAATTATGGCAACAATTTGCAGTTTTGTACAACATAAGCTTACGTTTCCAGCGTACAGTCAAGCTGGATGAGCAAATCTCATTGATATTGCTGCGGAACCTAACGTTAAATGGAACTATTGATGTGCCCATCAGTTTGTGTGGCTTTGAGACACCCAAGGGGCAGGGCGTTTTCTCATATCCCTATGATATATCCCAGTGGTTTGTGGTAGTGCCCTGTGCACAGGAGGTTAAAACGGCCGAGGTATATCGTCTGGTGGTCAGTTCCAGACTTTTGATAGTGCTGCTCAGCTGTTATGCTGTCTTTGCGGTGCTGGACACAATCTTTGGCTGTCTATTGCTGCAAAAACGTTTTGATTGGACCAATCTGCTGTTCAACGAGCGCATAATGTCGGGCATTATAGGTCAGTCCTTTAAAATGCATGCCAATACCATGAACAGTTCCCGAGTGACGCATGCCCTAGTGTTTTTTCTGGGTCTGGTGATTAGCTCCCTATTTGCAGCCCATCTAAAGACCTTGCTGACCAAGCATCCTACGGAACGTGAAATCGAAACCTTCGAGCAGCTACGCGATTCTCATATTAGCATACATTTTGATGAAGCCGAAAGGTTTTACTTCAACAATTTTGAAACGGCCAATCCTGTGGATGCCATTAGGCAAAAGATAGAGTATCTTAACTCAAGTTATTATGGACAGCTAAAAACCTCGCTAAATCTTACGAAGTCATTTTCATTTAATAGAGCTGAATGGCAGCTGATGGTTAAGCGACAGGAGCTGTTCCGGAAACCCGCTGTCTGCTTTCATAACTCACTGGTTTTTGCTCCTTTTATGCTGATGTCCTTTGCCCTGCAAGTGAACTCGATCTATGAGCAGCCTTTAAATTCACTTATACACCAGATTGAGGCAGCCGGTTTGAGCAATTTTTGGAAGCAAGAAGTTGTACGTGATCTAATTTCCTTGGGAAAACTATCCGTAAAGGATCCGAATCAACGCGAACCATTAAGGGAATTCAAAGTAAGCGATTTGTTTTGGGTTTGGATTTGTACGTTGGTGGGTTTAATTTTGGCTTTGATAGTATTTTTCGCTGAGATTCTTATTCATCATTGTTGCCTTTTTTCTCAATGTATTAAGCGCAAGCAGTGACTAATATCACTCAAAAATTGTTTGTGTAGGGCCTAGAAGGAATAAAAGAATATCACACAAAGGCGTTGCCAAAAATATCAGCACGAATATTTCTAATATGTGAATTAAGCCTAGAGCTTCATTCAAAACCTTTTTTGTGAAAAGCTATAGTTATCAAAATAAATGTGTAGAATGCTGTCTAGTCTATTTTTATAAATAATTGCTATGAATTAATTTCTTTTTTATGTGGCTAAAAAATAAATTCCTTTTAACAATTAACTGACTTTTATTTTAGTAATTAACGTAATTTGGACTTCACTAGACAACCAGGCATATTTTAATTTTCAGTACACACATTAAAGTAAAAAATAAAACAGAAAATTCTAGTTTTGAAGATATAAGATTCCAACGTATACTTAATATATAATAAAATCTTAAGATTGAAGAAGAAGCATTTGAAATTGAATTTTGAATGTATTTATATTATTTCTGCAGTGTTGAAATGCTGAAAGTAATAAATAAGCAATCAAAAAACACTGAGACAAAAAAAAAATTACGTATACGCAAGGCATCCTTATGTTTTATGCGAACAATCTCTTGTTGTCTATAGAATCTTAAAGCACTATATCACCAGACTATATCCATCTATGATAATTAAGTTGGACTAGCTGAGGATCTCTAGAGTGAGTAGGTAGCAAAATAGATCATAAGTATCGCGCTTTATAAGACGGGGCAACCTGTAGAAGGCATGACTCTAGTTTCTTAGTTGGAGGAACCCTATGGAAATTAAGCAGAGTACGGTTTATATTAGTCAGGAGTCCCGAAATAAATAAAGGAGACAGGACGATGGATGAGTGTAGCTACAGATAGCAGGTGGCTGAGCTCCTGAGTCTTTTTTTACACGTACCCTTCGAAATACAAGTTCCGACTTTTACCATATTGTTTTCTATCAACGGCAACAATGATAAAGAGGTGAGCCTTTTTTCCTTTGAAAATGACTTTTTCAACACATTCTATTTTTGCACAAGAAAAAACTTTAAAACTAGCTTTGTTTTGCCTAAATTCTATATATACATTCAGATAACATATTATTTCAAAAGCTAATTATAAATACATTAATTTAAATGATTAATATTAAAGATTTATATCTATAGCATGTACATACAGACCTAGGCACGTTCCTGCATGAGTGAGTTCACAAAAAGTCATCATGATTAATATCCCAATTACTGCTTACGTAGTAAATAAATTGTGACACTTGCTTTCCAATCATTGTAGGCAGCTACTTTTAGGTTGAATTTATAGTCGCCACCAGGCAGTTTCATTATGGCAAGATATTCCTCTAGAATAATCATATCCTTAACGATAATAGCGTGCTGCAAATATAGTAAAGCTCAGTAGGTTTTCTAGCCTTGCAATAAATAGGTGCAACTTGCGTCATAGGGACACGAATGATTGATATTAGATACATCCACCAGCATGTTGAGAAATACTTTCACGAAAGACATGTCCGGATTACGATTAGACATGAAAAGACAAAAATCTGTCGTCTGATTGTACAATAACTGCCGGTATCCATAACTTTTGCGCCACAAGCTGGCGTTTATCTGTGGGTCAGCAGATCTTATTAATGACAAATTCTATTTCATAAATTATTCTACCTTACCGTCACATTGTTTATTGGAACACGAAACAGCTGCACATAAATATTCAGCGAGACAAGTCCACGACCCATGGCTCGCAGCTTGCACTCCTTAAAGTCCGCGAAAGGTCTATCGTAGGTCTCGCATTCCAGTTTATTAAAATGTGTGAATGTTGCATAATAACCAGTTGCAATTATAAGGATTATGCTAGAAATAACTGCGAACAGCTGAACTGACATCTGTGCGTTGTAACAAAACTCGAACGTATGCGTTTTTTTTTCCCCCCGAGTCTAATGAATTCGACATCAGCCAGGTAGAAAATTACAAAATGATTGAACCATTATAATTATAGCTAAACAAAAACATTTCTTAACTATGGACTGTTTAAAAACTTTATACATTTAAAAAGTAATTAAAAATAAGTCAAACTTATCAGCGTACACTCGTCGAATTCCGACTGAAAAATAAATTAAAATAAATTTCGAGTGTAAAATCAAAAACAATAAATACATCACCAGAAATGGAAATCAAGCGAAATTTGGGCCAAACTGGTGTCTATGAGACATTTAATTAAATGACGTATACGTAATATAAGCTCATACATAGTGAATAGATGGGTCGTTGTATCTTTATAAAAACCAACTTATTAAAAAAATGCAGTGTGCAAAATGAGCCAACACTCGAGCATTTTTTGTTTATGACTTTAAGCATACATTTAATATACAATATATTACTTTTAAAATAATATACCATTTCATTGTTTGTTGCTTTAAATTTAAAATTTACATTAAGTAAACTTTAAAACATCGTATCTCATATGTTTGCATGTTTCATGCCAAAATCGGCTTGTTATTACAAGAAATTTATATTTATTAATCGTTCACATATTTACTTAGGTTTTCACCCCAGCTTACAGTATCTCTATATGGGATTTCCAAAAAAAAAATTGACTGAAATCCAATTCAAACATGTTGCGAAAGCTGCTGTTGATATTTGCCAAATCCCCAATGACCCGTCGCTTAAAGGCTTCAAATATTGACACTGCGTGTCCCTCCCTGAACTCATTGGTTACCGGGCTTATATAGTTTGTTATTTGGATTTTTGTCTTAGCTGCCATCATTCAATCTCTCATTCATTCAATAAAGTCCTCTCAACGCCCACATAATTGACATTCATGTTGTCGAAACGATTCATCTTTAATACGATATTTTGCATTGTGAAAAACACGCACCATTTTCTTTTTAACGGATTTGTCTGCTTATGGCAATTTAACGCCCAGTTTTATGGGGTAGCTGAAGCTCT
This sequence comes from Chymomyza costata, assembly GCA_018150985.1. NCBI lineage: Eukaryota > Metazoa > Arthropoda > Insecta > Diptera > Drosophilidae > Chymomyza > Chymomyza costata. Next base: position 138,603 of record JAECWU010000033.1, read on the forward strand.
CTGCATATCCAATGCGACATGCTAATGGCGTTTATATGGCACCTATGTATACATTATACACTGAGAAAAAGTGAGATTGAAAATGTATGCTACTTTGTTGCAATCGGTGCGTATGCAAAATAAAGTAATCTATATACCATATATAAAAATGAAATGTTGTTCGTGTGTCCTTTATAGACTCACGCAGATTCTTAGCATAGTTTTGTTACATTGCAGTAGTTGCTCATGGGGCATTTGAAAGGTTTTATACATCTATATATAAATACGTCAACAAAAAATCAGTGTGGTACCGATTGTGTTCACAGTGTGAACGTATCGAGATGAGGCTTAATGTATGTGATAGCTACACCTCATACGGTGTGCACAATGTAAGTTTCACATCGATACGTTGAAATCATGCAGGTGAAAATTCATACGAAACACTAAAATGTATCATGAAAGGGGGAATAGCAACGGCAGCAATAAAAACCCTTAAACAACAATATACTTGACATTATTTCAATTATTTATTATTATATTATTTTTGTTGTTCACATTTGTTTCAATATTTGATGGCATTAATTCTTTGTTGCAACAGTTGTTTTCAAGAATATTTTGAAATTTTGGATAAATTGCAATTATCTTTTGTTTAAATTAAGGCACTTATGCAGTGCGAATTTAAAGTAAGGATTACAATAGAGAAAAGAAAGCTTTAAGCTTCGATATCAAGGGAAATTATTTTTGTTACAAACAGCGATTATTTTTGCGAAAAGTATATTTTTATGGCTAAGAATATCAAATTATGTAAAAATTATTGTCGAAATCAATATTAATCAATGCTTCACTAACTTCTTATTATTATTAACAATACCTAGAAAAAGACTTTGATTATTCGTTAAAATAGTTTTTAAGAAATCGTAGTGACCACCATTTTGAGATAAACGTACAATATGCGCCTGGCGTTCAACCTTTCTCCTGAGACGGAGCGTGTTTGAATAGCCATATCTTCGGAACTCCAATCTTCGATCTGCGTAAATTTTCAGTATGTACGCAATTTAATGTGCCCTAAAAGATTTTGAAAAAAATAAAGTAATTTACAATAAGTAGATTTTTTTATTCGCATTATGGTTTATTTGCTCTAAAGTTAACAGGCTCATTGTCAATAAAAACAATTCTTAAGTAAATTCTGCAGCTGCTTAAAGAAAGATTTAAAAGTAAAAAAGTTATTATACCCTTTACCTACAGGGTCATGGTACCAGTTAGCGATTGACCTTCCGTATGAATACTTAAAAAATTAACAAGGGTTTGCGTATAATGGCCCTTTAAATCAAGTTTGTTTAATTAATTTGATATCTAAACCAAATAGTACTAATACAAAAAAAGTTATAGTCAAGAAAGCATTAGTTTTACACAATCAATTAAATTGATTTATTTAGTTAAATAAAACCATTATTTAATTAACTACAAATATAGGTTTTTAATTTTCAACAATTCCCATACAGATGGTAATTTTTTTTTTTATAGATTAAAAAGTATCTACCCATTCATTGACTTAACTTTTCAAACTTGAGCATATTTTTCTCTCAGTGTACAGCTTTATGACTGTTTATACAATATAATGTAATACTTTATGACCGTTTATGGCAAATCGATGAGAGCTCTTGGCAAAATTTAAACGCCGTGCTATGCGACAAATTTTCCAGACACAGCAAACTCAATTGACGTTGCAACATTTCTTTTTTGCGGCAGTGGCAATTGAGTTATGGCCCGTATACGGCAGCGAACAGGGTGACTGTGACAACTCTGGTAAAAGCTTTTATAATAATGCACAAAATATGGAAAAGTTGAAGGGTCAACATTTTCCACATAATATTTGGTTGCAACACATTAGCTGAAAGTTCATTTGGCCGTGATTTTGTCATGTTCATTTATAATTCACATTTGCACTTTGCTTCACTAACCATGGTCAACAGATTGCCTGCGGTTGATGGCCAGCATTAGCTATGGCGCCGTGGAGCTATGGAAACTACAGCCAGATTATGCCTGGTTGCCATAATCTGCATCGGATTCGTTTCGGCAGACCGCACTTTTGCCACAATTTGCACAAAATAACATTCACCAGTTGAAACTCAATATGTAAATTAGTGAGCTGCCAATTAGCTGCTTATATTTGCTGGTAGTATCCATGCCATTAGTCGAAATTCGAAGCGATTTCTGGTTTTGCTTTGGACAAAATAATTGGAAATGCAAAGTACGTTATCCATGTATCTACTAGTATGTGTATAATGTACTACATAGCTTGATTTTTTCATTGTTGTTGGTATTTGAAGGCACTACAGTTTTAATTAATTTTGATAATATGTAATTACATAAATTCAAAACAAGTATTTTTTGCTCAGTTAAGCTAAAGCGAAAAAATTTTACATTTAATTTTACGTATTTTGCAAAATTGTGGATAAGTGTGTAATGTAAAGCTTAAAAAATTGTATATATATGTATATAATTACTACTCAAGCTTCCCAAGCAAAAATTACCAACGCTTTAAAAGCGTGGCAAAATTAAATGACACCATTTAGGGTGGTGGCTTTTGGGCAAAAGCGCCAGATGTGAAGAACTCGGACAACAAAGCCAGATTAACAAAAATGGCGTCAATTATTTTTACGATATCTTCGTAAACAAACGAAACAGATCGAAGCATGCACCAAACACAGTTTTTTGACCGATTGTTCCTATAGGACCTTTATGATATAGTCAACCGATTTATAAAATTTGGTTTAGTACTGGGGATCTCAAAAAAATTTCCGAATGAAAAATTTGGTTGCGATATCTTCATAAACAATCGAATTACTCATCTAAAACTTATGATTTTTTTTCGAGGTCCTCTGAAACACCCCTATGTATATAAAATAACTCCCCTGATAAAATAAGGCATCTAATGGGAAAGTTTTGTTGCTTAGTTCTTACCATCTCTGAAATCTAAGCGTTCATACAGACAGACAGACGGACATCTGGTTGACAACTATATTTTTAGTTTAATATTCTGTTTAGTTTAATATTACACTTCAATCACAAAACGCTTTTTTTATAGAACATTGTCCCAGGGTCAAGAATAACGCGTCCAAATAAAACGAAAATTCATATACTTTAAACTTGTTTAAGTGTGGTACGGAGAAACAGTGCTGTCCTTTTTTTGGAGCAAAACAAAAATGCAGTTAGGACAGGTGGCGCCAGCAGTAACAACAGCTGTTCCGTTTTGCAGGTGGACAAAATGGCTGCGCGTCGTTTTTAAAGAAACTAAGAGTGCTGGAGAAACAGTTGGAGGCAAATCAATTAATATTAATTTAATTTTAATTTATTATAATTATAATGCAAAATCTTCCACAGCTCTGCGGTTCACCCAGATACTCAGAACTTTCCAGCGTCTTGCTTTCTCGCGCCACCTTATTTCTTCATCAAAAATTGAAATGACCAAGCTAAGTCACTATTATGGCATTGTGTATACAAAATAATGTAAGAAAAATAAGTTGATGGTTATACATGTTTTACATTTATTTTATATAGCACTTCTAAAATTTTACCATTTATAAATATAAGACAGCTGATTTCTTATGACCGTTTCATTTAAAACCAATTTTCCACAACATAATTTCGATAAAATGATTTCTGCTAGAAGCTTACTGTTCGCTTTGGAAGCAAAATAACTTTCAGTTTTTGATTGGAAGCGGCTTATCTTGTCTGCTTAGGATTCTTAAGCAGAAACCTACGTAGACCTGCTGTGAATTGTGAGGCGCAAAAATATTATGCTTTATTTGATATCATTGAATCTTTAAAGGATATATAGCTACCAGCAGTAGGGACTGTACCTTGCCATCATATAAATCTATAAGTGGAGTAAAATAAATTTAACAAGCAAGACTTTCATGAACTACCGTGGAGTCATGATTACCACCAATGGATTTCGCCAAAGAGTTATGCAAAAGCTCAACTCCGTCAAATGAAAATATAATTTCTTAAATTTAGCCCTAGAAGAACATTTGGCAAAAAGAAGGGTCGTGAAAATCCTGAAATCCTTGTTCAATAGATAGCATTAAATAACAAAGAGACATTACTAAATGAACTATGGATAGTAATAGTTCCTTACTCTTTCGTGGGAGCAAACACAAGAACTCGGTTGAATTAGCGTATTCAGTCTGATATATATTCTTAACTTTTATTTCTAGCAGTAGATAGAAACTTCAACCGCGAATGCAGTAAATGAACAAATCCTTTGGATTTTAGAATGCAGTACATTAGCTTACATTCTTCTAGTGAATTACAAAAAATTGTTTTATTTAGTTAAAAAAAAAATGGTACCTTTGTATCTTTGGCTTAATTTGTTTACAAGTCAAATGAGGCATTACTAACAGAGTACATTATTGACAAGTATCTGAGGTTGATTTTAAAATACTATATAAATTCAAGCAATTAAATAAATTATTCACTCGCATTTATCACCACATAATTGGCCACACACTCCGGTCCTTCATAGAATTCGTTCTCAAGGGAAAGAGCGCACAATTTGATGAATATGTAAATGAATGTGCAAACAAGTGTTAAGCACAACTTGGCAGAGTTTAATTTCCATAGAAAACCGCGAAATTTCAGGCATTTTCAAAATGGTAGTTAACCACAGTGCAGGAGCATAGTTATTTGCTAAAAATATGCAGCATAAATTCAAACACCAATTCAGACAACAGATAAACATTGAATATACTTTCAGTACGTCAGACAGGTCTGGTGGAATGGATGAACCTTTTTACCTCAGGACTAGACTTTCTGCAATTTAGAAGTAGAACAATTCATAGGATGTACATCATTTTCGACAATTTCCAACTGTTCCCAAGTTCATGTTACAATTGGTTAGTTGACACCTTTGTACTAAATATCATAGAAATCAGTCCAAACACTCTTGAGTTATAAATGGTTTTAAGCCCTTTTTATCTTTAAATAGTGTTTTTTCTGCAGCTCCCGCATTCTTGGGTGTTGGAATTAGTTCTAACAAGAAGAAAATTCCTTTAAATGGACTTATAAATTATTGGACCTAAGACTAATACAAAATGGGGACTCGGTGTCCCTACTAGAGGGCGTAAGATGCTCACGTAATGATGAAATACAAATTAATAAACAATTTTATACTCTACGTGTCTCTTTGGCGAAGAATATTCTTACCAGATCACCACCATTCTATGTAGACTATTTTGCAGCAGCAGGAAAAAAGGTCTAACTCATGAATGTTCGAATTGGATTGGTAGCAATCGACTCCTTTCATGATTTGAGCCATTCAAAAAAGGGGCCTTTAGAATTTGCAACAAAAAAAGACTTACTGGTAACTCCTTTTGTATTTTAGATAAATTTTCGACACAGTACAGGGTATAAAAAGTAAAGATTGTTTTTCTTTCCGAAAATTTTAGCAAATTCAAAAACCAATACTAATGATAATTTTATGTCATAAATAAACTAATTCCTCCATACGCGAGATAGGGCCGTGTCGACCACTGATTTATACCCAAACCTTTTCGAAATAGCGTTATTTGAAGATTATATGATGAAGTAGCTTCATAAAGGGTTCCGATTTGGGCATAGTTTCTATGAGAAATTGGAAATCTGATAAGACGAAATTTCACTAAACAAATTTTAGTTAAATCAATATCCTTTATATTGGAATTGTTAGATCTATGTTAACGTCTTGATGGACAAATAAAGCAATTTGATAAAGTTCTTTAAATTCTGAGAGCTTTTGAACGAAAGCTTTTCTTTGTTGATACAAAGTGCAGCGGTGGCAATTGACCCTTGTTAATACAATATAGAGTATCGTACTATTATTGCGTACTGAAGGATTAGTTACTGCAGCAATTGCTACGCATTGATAGGCGGGAGATCGAGAGACGCAACTTATAATTAACATAAATTTTTGGCTAAATACAGACAAAAGCGTGTCTGACTGAAACTTTAGTTGGCTTAAAGTTGAGTTAAAAGTTTGGTGCTTAACATTTTCTTGTATTGCGATTACGGCTTGAACTTTTTGTTTTTGGCATTTCATTTGCAGAATGACAACCGTTTTCTTTGGAGGGAATGCGGGCCAAAGTTGGCTACAAAGTTGAGGTTTAGTTTCTGAATGGAATCCGAATATAAAATTTGCATAGCTTTGAATATACTATACCTATGTATACCTAGTATATTTTTGCCTTTTGGCACAATAAACGCAAATCATGTCGGAAACTTTGCGAATGTTTTGTATAAGAGCCATGAGTTGTTTTTGTTGCTATTGTCTTTACTCAGGTAAGTATTTTGCTTGATTTACAATTCATTTTGGCTTAGTTTATGCAAATGTTGATGTCTTGCTTAAAGTTGCATAAATTTATGTAGCATACTTTTTTGAGCTGCAAAAGTTTTGCATTTGAGCCTGGCTAAAAATTTATTTTACACTAATTAGACTCATTTGTCAGACCATGTTGACGCTCATAATTTGCCCAACCAGCTGTCATTACCATAAATTTCAAATAATATTAATGTTTTTGTAACTTTCTGACAGTTCTTAAAAAAGGGCTTTACCATGGGCTAATATTTCATTTGCATTATTAACAAGCGCTTGGGTCTGGGCCCTCATGCTAATTTAAATGCCACCCAAGAATCCTACGCTTAAGTAATTAATTTTTTAAACAAGGCATAAAAAATGAACTTGAAAAGTTTCAAGAGTCAAATGCAAATAATTGAAAAAAAAATAAATAAATAGAAAACAAGCAGCTTATATACACCTTGCGGTGCTCTGCAAACCAAAATTAAAAACTTTTCCTGTCAAAAACTCAATCATCAACTTTACATAAGCGGCTTTGAAATGTAAATAAATGTGTTGTCAGCACATAATGTGTTTGTGTTTGCGTCGGTTTATATAAAAGCTACTTGCTTTGCATGTGTCTAAATAAAGTATAGTTCAACTTAGTTCCGCACAGTAGTTGACATGATTAACAAGTTTCAGGCTGAAAAGTTTCCTAACTTGAACCCGCTTAATACGCTTAATACTTTTTCTATTAAAATATTAAATTGATGAGCATTTAAGTGACAATGTCCTGTTCGCTTGTTTTGTCAATGGAAAATAAATGATGTTCGCCTGTGAAAAAAAAGAAAGCAAAAAGGAAAAGATAACAAAAGATTAAAATATATTCGCCGAAGTTTGCATACTCTTTAAAAAAGTTACTTTAAAAGCTCTCTTGTAATATATTGTAAACAATAGATTCGGTAAAGTATCTGAGCACTCTAAGTTCATTTATTTTTAAGATATATATCTTATATATATCTGAATATATTCAGCCGTGCTCCGGAAAACGAAAAACGAACAAATTTTATTGGTTTTCGTTTTTGCGTGCGACCAATTTCACATTTTGTTGTGGATAACTTCGGATATATCCCTTATGCTTTGTTACCAAAGTTCTGAACCTTTCGACTACTTCATATCGGTTACATTTTCATTTAATAAATAAAACAAATATAAATAAATTAATTAAAAATAAAATAAAATAGTTCATAAATAAATATAGCTAGTATTTTATTGTTTTGTCTTTCAAATAAATTTACAACAATGACTTTAGCAACAATATTTATTAAAATATTATATTTTTTTTTTTTTTTTTCAGATGTTTTTTTGTTTTAGACAGAATTATTTAATTATAATTATAAACACTAGTTACAAAATTTATTATTAAAGCACTGACCCCAATGGGTACTCAAACTTTATCATAATATTCAAAAATTACATTTTTCAAATTAATAATATAATAAAACCATATTGACGATGTATATTATTATTTTTTATCAAAGAGACTTGAACCATTTGGTTGATTCAGAAAAAAATAGTTAATAACAAATACTATAACAATATACAATTGGCATTAATGGAAGCTAAGATAATCAAAGAATATTTAAACAATTATTTAAGTTTAATTTAAGTGTACTTTTGAACCTATTTTGCCAATCCGATTTATTTTCACTTACAACAAAGTAGTTGGATTTGTTTAGACATGAACATAAGACGTCACATCGGAGCCCTTGCTGCGCACATTATAGGGATGGTTTATGACTATTCAAGTGGCCTGCATATGTTGGTATCGTGTATGTGATAATGTATCCTAGATGAAATATCACTTGTGCTCCCATAAAGATTAAACGGCGCACTTGACGTTCTTATATACATTTTATATGCCTAGTTTTATGTACGTTGCTGCTTACAACACAGTGTTTATTATGTAACTTAGAAATACGAGATTAATTTGAATAAATAGAAGACCACTCGCAAGGGTGGGAATCAGTACCGAACCAACATCCAACGCGTATTGTTGTGCGCCAGATTATCGAGTGCGCACAGAGCGGTAATACAATAACATTGCCTGCTCTTAAGGTGTACATTCTTGTACAGATTGAAACCACATAAAAAATTCGAAATTCGTAGCACCAAAAACATGGTTTCGAAACGAATCCGAATATTTTATTTTGGCAAATGACACTCGTTGGTATATTAGTATTGGGTGAATTCTATTTATATCTGAATTTTATGTATATACAGTACTCTTTAATTTCCAACTTTAGAGTCCCAGAAATCTTTAGAAAACTCTTGTACGTGTAAAATTTAAAAAAGTTTTCTCATTCCATCTTAAGAATTAATTAATTATTTAATAAATCTATCTGTATCTGTGTTTCGTAATTAAATAGCTACAAAAAAGTTTTCTTTTTGTCGGAGCGAAAACAAATAATAATTCAAGCTTAAGTTTAACACCAATCAGAAGTAAAGAAATTAAGAAAGAAACACAAAATCAAACATTTTTCATCGCATCCGATAAACATGCAAATTAATTTTTGGTAAGCAAACATAATTTTATAAATAATTTAAAAATACCCATACGGGAGCTATATAATATAACTCCGATATCGAAAAAGTATAATAAACTTGTCTAATAATAATGCATCTAATCTGTAAATTTGGTTACTCTAGCTCTTACCATATCTGAGATCTAGGCATTCGTACAGACAGACGGACAAACGGACATGGGTATATCGACTTCTCTAGTCACCCTGATCATACTTTAGGTAACTTTTGGGGGTCCCCGACGTTTCTGTATGTTTATCTTTGTTATGTAATTTGAGTTAAATTCTATTTAATTAACTACATTTTTTTCCCATATTTTTAAAATATTTTTTTGGTTTTATTACAAAATTTGGTCTTTTCCGATTACTGTGGGCAGCAAGAATTGAATCATCTCACACACGAGAGTTTTAGATACATGAAAAGTTGTGAGAATAATAATAATATAAATGCATTCATGTATATAGAAGAGTTGTCTAAAATTAAAAAAAAAAAAAAAATAACAATGTGTACACAAGGTTGGTTTCCTTTAAAGACAATGCATTGCAATGGTTCCATTCAAGCATTCATTTTTACAAAAAATTATTATCTTTTAATTTTTATTTCATTTCAGATTTTTGTTAAATATAATCCCACCAAAACATATTTTTCTACTGCTATAATTTGAATTCCTATTTATATACATTTTTTATTTGAATTTTCTCAAATTTTTCTTTCAAATACTTGTATAAGCTCGTCAAAGCGTTAAAAATCCTGCAACAAGCCCACGTATCCTCCAAAGGCTTATTAAAAGAGTACACCAAGCGGCAAGGCAAAACATTTATCACCACAAAACGCAACTCAATCAATTTAAAAAGAAAATAAGGCAAAGACTTCAGGCCGCGCTAAAAGTTTCATTTAGAGAATTTTCTTTTTATAGACTTATCTGCTGTAAATCGGCTTGTCGCATTAAAGCTTACATATATAAGAATAAACACAAGAGCTCTGTGACCTTTAAAGCTGCCTATTGATATGTCAAGCCGGAGTCGAGTATCTGCAGTCTTTAGTCTATAGACTATAGACTATAGTGTCTGCCGCGTCAGAGCTAAAGCGTTCTGTCATAAATCAATCCGGGGAATATTTTGAAAGCATGAAAAGCATTAACTACGACATGGCCACAATTTACATACATATATACTGTATACGAGTATATATACTGCCTTTTTTTTTTGCTCTTGGAAGAATTTCTGTCATGTCTTTGTCATGTTGAACAAAAGGATGGAAAAGTCTGTGCGAGGCGGCCAGTTGTTATGGTGCTCGTACATTACGTATACGCCCTGCGTTACATGCAAAAGCGCAAAAGACTTGGCAAATGAATGAATGAATGCTAAGCAATCTTTTGTCTGCAAGCTGCGTTAACTCTATATGCGACTATATACATGTGTAGGTATATATACATACATGAGTGTGAATGTATGTCTGAGTCTATGTATGTATATGAAATCATTTCGTTTTTTGCATGTTTCTTTTAAGCTTTTGCCTGCCATTTGATTGTTTTCCATGTCTCATTGTTTGAGTAGAAACGCCCGCAAAGGCCAAATTCTTTATACAAATGTGTGTTTATGGGTTTACATGTATTCATTGTGTGTATCTGTGCGTGTGTATCTATGTAGAGATTTAATACCTTGCTCATTTATATGCATTTGCCTAAGGGGCACCCATAGATACATATGTATATAAACGTATATGTATTTGTATCGTTTTGTATCATTCGTTTCATATCCTGTTCCATGGCCTTGGGTCAGCAAAATGTTTCCATTTTAATCTAAAAAGGCCCAACCACCACAACTTAATGGTTGTCGTGCGCTTAACTTACTTGCTTAACTTTAAGTCTTGGCCCAAGTTGCTCTTAAGTATCTGATATTAAGTTCCACATGCACGCAGCACTTTTGTGTGGCATGCAACATGTACCACAAAAGCCAACCACAAAACACGCTTCCAAGTTGCTTCATTTCGTTTTCATTCGCCAAACAAGTTTTGCAGCTTCACTCTTGGAATGATATACCAAAAAGATAAGCCAAGAAGAACTTCTTGTTAAAGTTCATTGCCACTGTTGGCCAAGCTTTGAATCAAGTTGCAAAAATGCGAAATTCTTTGCTTGGAACGAAAGTGAAGATGCAAATTGTGGAGCAGCTAAAGAGCCAGTCTTGGACGGCAGGTTAAAAGCACTGCAAAGTTGTTAATACTTCTGATATCTTGCATGAAAATTTAAATCAATTGTAATTCATTTAAGTATGTTAAATATACTTAATAGTAAATAAAGTTTTAAAGGCCGATGAGTAGTATTTTCTTGACATTTCCAATGTAAACAATTATTTTTTCAAACCAAATACGAATTTGTTTGCCATTTCATGTTAATTAATCAAATGGGAATGAAACTTTTTGTTGTACTGTGTAGGATTCCTGGTCGTATATATGCAGTTGTTTTCCTAGGTAAAAGGTAGTCTGACCTTTGCCCAGTTAAAAATATTGTTTTTGTAATAAAAGTTTTGGATGGAGCTTAGTATAGCATAAGCTTATAAATGTTAAATAAGCTGAGACCGCAAAAAAAAAACAAAAATTAAAGAGAATCCAAACACTCCAACACAAATTCTCCTTGGTATGTCAGGAACAGAAATCTGCATAAAGACCTTAACATAGCTTTCATAGGGACATAATAAACAATCTAAGCGTGAGATATGAGAGTAGATGCTCTTGCGGATCATAGCACAAGGCGAAAACTGAGAAGAATGCACCCTTCGGATCTGAGTCACCGGAAAGTTCAGTAACATCCGAAATGAACTTTATAAAATTATATTGCATTATTAGCGACATATTTTGTAGCACACAGTAACATAGCCATTGCCAATAAATTAAAAAAAAAAAAAATTAACTGAAACCAAAGATATTGCTTTTTAAAATTGTTAGTTTTATATTAATAAAAAAAATTAAAAACATTTTACCAAAGTTTGAATGTTGGTTAAAAACAAAAAAAATATTATTTATCTCTTTAGAATGCTACAGAAAAATTATGTTATTCTCTTGTTTTTATTGAAATAAAGAGTGTTAAGAGCGAAATCCGATAAAGAGAATTATGGTAAGAGCTTCGGGTTCGAAAAAGTAAAACTACCCCACAGAAATTAGTTTTAAATATTTTAATGAATTTTGAATAAATATTTGATTCACAAAAGTAGCTTAATTCGCTTTATATTGATATGTTCGACTGGAAGAAGCAGTTTGGCTATAAATTTTAGAAATACCTTTGATAATTTAGGGGTATCATTATTCAGATATTTCGTACTTTGTTGTTGAAATAAAGTTTTGAGGATTTGCAGTAGTAGCTTCACAATCAACATTGTTCTTCAATTGAACGGTTTCACTCAAATAATAAAATTTGATTTATAGAAAATGTGATGTAGGCGAGGCGGTACCTTTAAAAAAATCTAGGTGTTCATACAGATAACGGACGGATAAACGGGCATGGCTCAGTCGCTATCCGAGTTTATGATAATCATTTTGGTATAAAGGACATGGAGTCTGCCACGCCTCCTTCTGTGCGTTATGTACATTGCAAAAATCTAGCATACTCTTTGTATCTACAGGTGCAGGGTATAAAAATCTTAAAATTTTTCACAAAAGTTTACGACTTTAGTTGAGGAGTGTCTTAGAAGTTATGAGCGGAGAAACAGAAAGATTTTTATATTTGTATGCCACATTATTTAGATTGAGATAGTTGATGGGGTGCATGATATCGAGATAAATATCGTCGTATCTGAGGGCCAATAAGCCAAAGAATGGCAGTGGGTGCTACTCCTTAGCGTTGCTCGCAAGTAAGTCTCTCTGTTTTTGGTGATGAACTAGATCATGTGTCATCGAACGGTAGAAGTAACAATTGGACGGCGCCATTTCTAGGGAATATGGCGGCTGGTGTGATGTCGAGTGTCGCTGCTAGGGTTGTGAACGCCTCAATTAAAGTCGATATCGTTTCATGGTTATGGTTTCGATCGGTTTTAATAACTCCTAATGAATAACTCCGAAGTAATCCGACCGAATTCGCAGCATGATTAACGAACGAGCCGACGTTCCCATGGCTGTTCTTTGAGTTGCTGCAATGAATCCATTTTTCATCCCCCTTCACGATGCCGGCGCTGGAGCACTTGTTCACAGGCGAAAAGACGACCTTCAAAATCACTTGGCTTCGCTCCACAAGAAATCTAATTTCCATGGTTTTAAATCCTTTCCAATGCATTCAATTGCTAATAATTGATGGGTAACTCCTAATAATTAAGAAATCTCTTCTTGCGGTTGGTATGGATCCACATAGAGCAGTGCAGCCAATTCAGTTTCCTCTAAGATTTTTGGCCTTCCTTCAACATCGATATCACCGTCTTTGAGGCGGTAGAACCAATCATTCCTCTTAGAGTAGCATATTCGTAAAGTTGGTTAAGCTATCGATACGAATCAACTGCAGTTTTCCTCGAATTTATATAGTAAATCAACACTTCCCGCAAATGACGATAATTCGGCACAAACAGCGGGAACTTAAGAACTCACCTAATACCACGATTTATATATTAAAGTTAGTTAGTTATTTGCTTTATTTATATAATTTATACATTTTTCTTGAAGCTAGCTAGTATTTCCATTTACAGAGTTAGATATTTATCTTTTCAACTGAAACATTTAATTTTACATAATGAATAAATATTTTAAGGGTATTATCGTTATACAGTCAAGGAAAGTGAAAACAAAACCTTGGTAAAGAAGGAAAAAAAAAAAAAAAAGGTGTATAAACTTACTGAAAACTATTTAAAGGTCTTGATTTTCATTGATTTTAAGATTAAATTTTCTTTTTGCACGAGATATATGTTTATCAATCATGTCAATATTACCTTGTAAATGTAAATATTTTGTTGGATAGTAATGAGGGAGGTTCAATATCATCTTCAATATTTTGTTTTGAGCTGTTAGTAGTTTTTTTAAATGAGTTTTAGAACAGCTTCCCCATACTTCACAGCCATATAATATAATTGGTAAGAAAATTGTTTTATAAATAATAAGTTTGTTGTCCATAGAAAGTTTTGATTTTCTGTTAATGAATGGATATAGAATTCGTATTGTAATATTGATTTTGTTTAATGTTGTGCTGATATGATTATTGAAAATAAGTTTTTTATCCAAAATAATGCTTAAATATCTCACGGAGTTTTCCCATTTGATATAAGAGTTGTTCAGTTGAAGTTCATTAATAGGTAAAAAGCATGGTTTTCTTTTCTTTGAAAAAAAGATTGCTTTTGTTTTTGTTGGGTTTTTATTAATTTTCCACTTGTAAAAATATGCTGAAATGGAGTCCAATGAATTTTGTAGTATTTAAATATTATTTATTTTATTATTAAAATAAAACAAAAACAAAAATAAAACAAAAGTCAATGAGAAATCCGCTTCTCTACAGAAGACCTTGCAGCTGTCAAACTCTAGTTCAACAAGAATACTTCGAACATCTCGCTAAAGAAAAAAATGGCAATTTGTATGTAGATATAAGCTTACTAGAGACTGTTGTTCCGAATCCTCCAGCTACAATAGCAATACGTCAAAATTTGTACCAAAAATATTCTACACAAAATTTCCATATAAATACCATCACATTTTGCGAGTTTAAGTTACTGCTTCTAGCTCAGTAAATCGCATTTTCTTTCATTGTGCTACGTGACATTTCAATTGGACCGTGTTAGGTCAAAAGTAAGAGCCACTAAATAACTACACTTACCCATGCACAATCAGACTTACTCACACACTCACACGAACACATACGCACACACTCACTCACACACTCCATCACAGGACATAAGTCAAGCAAATGTATCTGCACGTACACTATACGGCGTAAAATGGTGGCAAACTAGCATCGCGAAAAGCATAAAAAGTAAGAAAATCAACCGCTAGGAAATTTCAGTGTTAAATGGCATAAGAAAAGCGCTAAGGATGTTGGGCTGTAGTGAAAAGGAGCTATGAAGAAGCACACTTCGCTACTTAAAGCCGCAAAACCCTCACAGACACGGATACGCATACACGACGGCAGCGTGACACGGCAGTTTTATCACGAGCATTGTTGTTAATTTTGCAATGTTGCCAACTTGCGCCGGAAACGGAAACTAGCAGCACTTGGGTGTCACATAGTCGCCTAACCTTGCCTAGTCACAATGTCGTCGTCTTCGTGTTCTTCGTCGCCATCGTTTTCTGTAAAGTATGGCGCTAATGTATCCGTGTGTGGGTGTATGGGTGCGGGTGTCTGTGTGTGTGTGTGTATGTGGGAGAGTATATTTACAGTTGAATTATGAGCCCACATAAATAAAACGCCATTGGCGGCAACAACAAAACGCCTGAGACGCCTTCATGGCTTGGCAGTCGGAAATTACCTGAACGGCGTCGTTGACACAAAATTGAGCCGTCACTTTTTTTCGCTTTTTTTTTTTATTTCATGCTCAACGTATTTTTCATTTATAGCTATATAAATTGATTAAAGTTTGTGCCCCAAAACTGACCTTTGGAACTAAAGTTCATTTTGGTCGATTAGCAACTAACGTGGTTAATGCCATTAAAACTGTCAAAATCAGCTAGGTCTGTCAACAATAAAAAAAAATATCAGAAACCCTTTTGTAAAGCACTTTACAAAAACGAAGGCCAAAACTAAAAGCCAACCCAATTCCGCTACAGACCATTCTGCTACTTTCTTTAAAATAAACAAGCAAAAAAAAATACATAAAAAAAGGGTCACACAATGGCCTTGTCCCCAACCAGACATAAAATATTTACATTTTATTGCGATTTTTCAACTGTTTGTTGATGAATTTAAATTTTTTGCCTTAATTTCTTTTCCATTAAGTTGAAACACTTTGTGGTTAAAAAAAATTGCAATACCTTTAGATACCCTGCATATGATTTTTTTTTTAAATGTATAAATTGCTGCCCAATTCACAGAACATGACCTGCGGATTAGACACTGCGGTGGAGTTTTGAAAAAAAAATTTTACATTTCGTTTTTCATTAGACTCACATAGTTGTATTTATTAAAGATGGTGGCACTTTGTTAACGCTTGTTACCACACGTTATTTTTATGTTTCTCCACATGTTCGTCGATTCGGCGAAGACGATTTATAGTTGTTTAACAATCAATTACTAAAATACATAGTGTTATCGAATATTGAACTTTATTCTTTTGGGATTTTTTTTTTAATTATTTGTATAAAACCAAGAAGTGTTCTCATTTTACAGTTTTAGGCGAGATCACTTTATAAAATATTAATAATTATTATAAAAAAATATATATATTTAAGCAAAACCAGAACTATTCAGCATTCAAAGTTCTTGCAGCATATATATTTATTTTACCGCATTTTTGGAATAATTTAATTTAATGGACCGTCTAAATTAAATAAGCTTGCTATATTTTTACGTAATGATTCTTTCAATGTGAGTATTTCAAGTGGACCCACTCCTCAGGAAGCCTTGAACATAGAATTTTCATTAGATCTTTACAATTTAATAGTTTCCCTTAATTGCAAACATGTTATAAATAAATTACTATTACTATTTATAAAGTTTATGTCTAAATTGCCGTTAATTATATGCATTGACCATCTAAAACTTGATGACATATTGCTGCACGTCTGATCCAAAGAATCAACTTCACCATTCCTTTGAGCTAGTTGGTTGTGTGCTATATGCTTCGTTATGCATACTGTATACAAAAAGACCTCAGTGAGTGTGACAACTATAGGAGATAACAATACTACTAAAACCGAGTAGAGTCCTGTCAACAATCATATTATCGCGGATATTAACGTCGGTCGAAAGAAACCTAAGAGAAAGCTAACACGGACTCAGACCTAGTCGATCATGCGTTGACCTGATAAACACCGTCTGCATTATATTTGAGCAATGCAATCAATGAATATAGAAAATCTGTTTATGCGGCTTTCCAAAAAGCTTTCGATAGTTTAGATAGTAAGTTCTTGTGCACAATGCTCAGAAATCATGGTATGCCTGCTAAGTTAATAAAAATAAGAACAATGTATGAAGACTTTAAATTCCACAAACAATGTACTATGATCCCTTTGAAATAAATACTGGCGTAAAGCAAGACTCTCGGGGGTGCCACAGAAATCTTTAACCATTTTTGCAACGCTTTCAAACCAATCCGTTGAAAGGTGCCACAGAAACCTCAAAGATTTCATTTTTCGAACAATTAACTTCGAATGTTTCGGCTTTTGCAAGAATGGCAGCAAAGGGTTGCTACTTTGCACAAATTATTTAAGAACATTTAGACTCGCATTTAAATTAATGTTTATTAACAGTGATCCAAAAAAGGTTATTCTTTATTACATTAAGCGATAATTTTCAGCATATTTTGCATCATTTTACTTCCCATTTGTACAAAATAAATTTAAATTAATTTTGAATATTTGTAACGCCCAATACAAGAGTTAGTATGGCAACGCTACGGCTCAACAGCTGTTCACAGCGTTGTGAATGGCAAATTTCATTTGTTTACATTTGCAAATTTGCACGAAAATCGAAAATAATTTTTAAAATGCCAATTGCGGTATTGTTAGCCATTGAGGCCTTAAAAAAGACATACAAACATAGAAACCGTCGAGCGAAAAGATCGAAGAACCTCTAGATTATTTCCACATGCTGTTGTGGCTTCTTTCTCCTTAGGTTGCGCTACTGATATTTTCATTTTGAACTTAAACTGCTGAGCTATTGATATTCACACGTAAAACACCGTACACTGCCACCTTGAGAGAAAAAGGTGCACTGCACTTATTTAATTAATTATGCACTAAATTCGGCGCACTTCATAACGAAAAATTAGTTTAAAAAAATAAAGCAATTTTATTTATTTTATTTTATTTATTTGTGCTTTATTCCCCTTAAATATACATTTTCACTAAAGCTAATGGTTAATTATTATAGTTATACAGAGTTTTAGCAACTGCTTTCAACTGAAATATTATAATAATTTTTTATCTTTCATTTAACATCAAAAACATCTAGTAATATGCCAAAATAATAACTTCGAATTATTATTATTTAGTACAGCAACAAGGTGGCAACTTCTTAGCTCGAAAAGGTTTTGCATGTTGATACAGAATTGCAAATGTACCAACCATTTTAATAAGGACTTCGCCAAAATGAAAATCATGAATTAAAAAATTAAAATTGTCAAAACATAAAGATACAGAAAACTCGGAAATTAAATACACTTTCCAAATATGTAACACTTTCTTTGAATAAAATAGGTTTTGTTGGTGAATTTAATCAAATCTCATGCAATTTTGTCAAAGATTTTGAAACCGTTGAAAATCATGTCTGTGGCACCAAGAATAGGAATTGCATCGAAATTGACAAGAAACGGTTTTCTGTGGCACCCCAGTCTATCTCCGATTCTGTTTATATTGGTACTGGATAACATTATGCGCATAGTAGAGCACGAAACCCAGGGAATTCAATGGTCTTCCTTCACAAAGCTGGGCGATCTGGAATATGCGGACGACATCTGTCTTCTTTATCACAGGAGTTCTGATATGCAAAGCGAAATTAACGTTCTCAGCACCAAAGCATCAGGAATCGGCTTGTTATATCAATAAGATATATGTTTTGTTTCATTCCACTTTGTAATTTTTTTCCTTTTTAAAATCAATAATTTGCGTATCTAAGCTTATAGCCAACTAAACATAAACTGATTTTGTGTTTTCTGCCACAGAGCACCAAAGCCACGGCATACTAATGCTGGAGCGCTTTAGTTTTGCGAGAGTAAAGAAACAAGCAAGCTCTCTAAGCAAGAGCCGAAGTCATGCACAAGCAACTTTGTGTCCGTTGCTTTGCGACGTCAGCGTCGAAATACGTCACAGCGGCAGAAAATGTCCAATACAAACGCCAAAAAATAAATGCATATTGTTACAGAACCATTCCCCTAACTAAACTAATAAGCTTGATCACGTTAAGTAGGTGACGTTAAGTAATAAATGTAACTAAGAATTGAAAGAGAACTAAAAGAAAAGAAGTAAGAACAGAAATGTAAATTATCATTAAGTTAGTCGAAAAGCAAGCATGTTATTTTCGCTAAGTTAAATTTATAAATAAATGTTTTTAAATAAAACATAGTCTTTCAACTCAATTTATAACTATATGTATATTTTGCCGACCACTGATCTAAAGAGATTGAAGTTAAAAAAAAAACCACTGCTTCCCGACATTCGTAAGCATTCTCGCCCTGTTTTTGCACGAAGTCATATGACATGGAAAAGAGACTGGTACAAACTCGTTTTTACCGACGAAAAACGTTTTAATTTGGACGGACCAGATGGATTTCACTATTACTTCCATGATTTCAGAAAGGAAGAACACCATTTGACCCGTCATCAAGCCGTGACGGTGGACTAATGGTGTGGGAGGCCACTTCTTGCTATGGGACATTCGATATGCAGTTCATCTGAATTTTGGCATTCTATTCTGTTCTCCATTCGCTACAAGGAGTTACTCCAAATGGCATTTTTACACTTCTCCAACATTTTTGGGCCGATTCCTTAGACATTCCAACAGGATAATGCCCCAATTCGCACAGCTCGAGAAGTAAATAAGTGGACTAAGAACTAAAATGTTACCCTCATGGAGTGGCCTCTTTATTCTCCCAATGCCTGATCAAATTTTTGAAGTCATTTCTAATAGGTGGATGCACGCATTATTAATTAAATATGAAACAGTAAAATTTAAATAAGCGTTACATTTTTGAAAAACTTTATTATTTTTATACTTTTTTAGAGCTTGAGTCTATTCGATTGAGCGATAAAATTTTTTTTTTTTTTGGTTCAATAACAAAAATAAATATTAAAGATAGCGTACGTTAAAGTCGGGAGCAGACGACTTTGGGATACCTTGTACCACCACATTGCAATTAAGTCCGATACATTGCTTAAGACCTCCAAAAGAAATTTTATTCGGCAAAGGCTACGATATTGTCATAAACAAACAGAAATCTGTCGAATTTTACACCAACAAATTTTTTTTGACCGATCATGATATAGTCAACCGATTTTGATAAAATTTAATACAGTGCTGGGGGTCTCTAAAAAACTTCCGATTGCCAAATTTGGTAACAAAAGCTTTATAAACAAACGAATTATCCATCTAAAACTTGTGGTTTTTTTCGAGGTCGTCTGAAACACCCCTATTGGAGCTGTATAATGTAACACCGATATCAAAAAAATAAAATAAACTTGTCTCCTATGGATTAATAAGGGATATAATCTGAAAGTTTGGTTGCTCTAGCTCTTACCTCTTATCTCTCAGATCAAGACAGACAGACGGACATGGGTATATCGACTTCTCTAGTCACCCTGATCATACTTTAGGTAACTTTGGGGAGTCTCCGACGTCTCCTTCTGTATGTTACATACATTTTCGGCTTGCACAAATACAATATTCCTTTTGTACCATACAGTACAGGGTATAAAAATAAACAATTTTATTAAAAACTCCTATTTTTGTTTTGTTTAATTTATTGTTAAAAACTGAATAGTAAAAAATTTACTCCTTGTTTATTTTGGTCGCCATTCTAATTTTCAAACATAATATTTTATTTTAAGTCCTTGAGTCTATTTGGTTGATACGGAGTGTATGCTTTGTTATCTTTTATTTAGATACTCTTAATCATTTTGAATAGTATATGGGTTTATTTATGGAAATTTTTTTGTTCATTGTCCGAATTTGTTATCTGATGCATTCGCGCAAAGCTATTCTATTCTTAATGCCTTTTCATACGTTAACTATTGAAATCAAAATCGCAAATTCAAACACACCATTTTAAAATATATGCACACACACATATTTATTTACTCTGCAATATACGATAAAAACATAAATAATAAATATCTGGTAAAACATTTGAAGAGGGTACTCGTAAAGGCTAAACAATGGTTAACCAAAAATTATTTTCAACACTGAGTGCCAACCCAAATTTGTTTGAATTTGTTCTAGCACTTGTTGTTTATTCTAATCCTTTATTGCCAAAAGGCCGAAATGCGCTTTTGTCCTCGATGGGAACAAAAATAAACAGCTCTGATTGCAAAATTTTGTTGGGTCGAGACAGAAAAGCATATTAAATATTGCCAAATAGCATTATAACCCTAGCAGGAAAGCACTTAAACCTATGTATTTATAAGTGAGTACATAATGTGCAAAAAGGAATTACATGCATCCAAGTATACAAGGTTGCACTTATATAACAAATTGGTAAAGCAGCTGCTGCTTGGACTTGCATGAACATGTTCATGTGGCGTGTAATGCAATTGTTTGTCTTTGTTTTATGCTCGACTGTACTAAACCAAAAGAAGCAACAGCAAACCCAAAGACGAATGGTCAGCAAAGGCAGAAGAAGAAGAAGAAAAAGAAGGCGAAAAAGATGTTGAAAAAGGAAACGCATACAATGTAAAGTGACTGTAAGTGTTCTGTTTCAATTTGCTCTATATACTTCATATATGTACATATGTATTTATTTGTTTTGTACTTTTTTGTTATTTTCAATTTACGTGTACAATAATTCAGCTACAACTACATATGTACATATGTATGTGGAAATGGCAAGTAATAAATTTAAAGCAGTAAGAATACAAACGATTTATATGGAAACAAACGATTTACTTTTCAAGATATATCTATAAACATAAATACAAACAAAATGTAAACTTTTATTTTGAGATTGTATGCTGTTTTTATTTATGTTTTTCGCATTTTCAACTTGAAAGCATAAAATATGTTACAGTTTGGTCCGTTTTATCGATAACTGCAATTATAGAGTGCCACTGAGAGCAATTGAGTGTTTAAGGGAGAGAGCGGAAAATGTCGTGAATTACATTGCATTGAAAAATATCGCAAGCAATAAATCTATCAGCTATAAATGGTAATTGTATCCAGTGACTCACGCGTGACTCACAAAGTAAAAAGCTGCTTGCTTTTGCGAATTGTAAATTGTAATCATACAATCACAAAGACATATCTTCTATCTTCTATCTTCTATCTTCTATCTTCTATCTTCTATCTTCTATCTTCTATCTTCTATCTTCTATCTTCTATCTTCTATCTTCTATCTTCTATCTTCTATCTTCTATCTTCTATCTTCTATCTTCTATCTTCTATCTTCTATCTTCTATCTTCTATCTTCTATCTTCTATCTTCTATCTTCTATCTTCTATCTTCTATCTTCTATCTTCTATCTTCTATCTTCTATCTTCTATCTTCTATCTTCTATCTTCTATCTTCTATCTTCTATCTTCTATCTTCTATCTTCTATCTTCTATCTTCTATCTTCTATCTTCTATCTTCTATCTTCTATCTTCTATCTTCTATCTTCTATCTTCTATCTTCTATCTTCTATCTTCTATCTTCTATCTTCTATCTTCTATCTTCTATCTTCTCTTTATCTTCTATCTTCTATCTTCTATCTTCTATCTTCTATCTTCTATCTTCTATCTTCTATCTTCTATCTTCTATCTTCTATCTTCTATCTTCTATCTTCTATCTTCTATCTTCTATCTTCTATCTTCTATCTTCTATCTTCTATCTTCTATCTTCTATCTTCTATCTTCTATCTTCTATCTTCTATCTTCTATCTTCTATCTTCTATCTTCTATCTTCTATCTTCTATCTTCTATCTTCTATCTTCTATCTTCTATCTTCTATCTTCTATCTTCTATCTTCTATCTTCTATCTTCTATCTTCTATCTTCTATCTTCTATCTTCTATCTTCTATCTTCTATCTTCTATCTTCTATCTTCTATCTTCTATCTTCTATCTTCTATCTTCTATCTTCTATCTTCTATCTTCTATCTTCTATCTTCTATCTTATCTTCTATCTTCTATCTTATCTTCTATCTTATCTTCTATCTTCTATCTTATCTTCTATCTTATCTTCTATCTTCTATCTGCTTATGAAAATTACCAATTGAAATTCCTATAATGGACTAAATTTGGGTCATGAAACAAAATTTTTTTTTAAATATATTTATTTAAAAGGCGTAAAATTAAGTGACTCCTAAAACCACAAATAAAATAAATTTTTTGTTTTAACTAAATGTAGTAAAAGTATTAGGAAGATACTATACCAAATTACTTAAGTCCTAATAAAGTTAGCTTTATGCAATCTTTATAACTACTTGTGTAATTCTCTGCTGTTCAAATTCCTTAATAAAACTTTATTTTTTCTTTTTACTTGGTTTAAATGAATTTATGTCATCAGGCACTTCATTTATAGCACCACCCACAGTTATGCAGAAACTTTGTGTCTGACATTAAATTAATTTGTTGCCTACAAGTTTGGCGTTCCCCAAATACTAGTACTAGTTCCCACTGTGGGGGTCTTTGAGTCCCCACAAAACGGTTTCATAAGCAATGGCCGACAAAAACTTGTAAAAGATGAAAATAACAAGAAAAGTTTTAAATCATACGCCATCATGACAGGCGAAAACTTGTCTGCTTTTGCACAAAAAATCTAAGAACAAAAAGAAAAACTAAAATAGAGCAACGATTTTTCCGGGGAGTGGCATACATATATACAGTTAGCGAAATTCAACTCAATGTGCCTTTTCGTGAGTCTGTGTACACTATACAAATTTATATAATATAATGCATAATTGTATAATTTATAAATCAACGTGTTCTTAACTCATAATTGCAAAATCAACAAAAAAAGTATTTCCTTACTTGAAACTCGTTTAAAAGCTGTTAATGGTAATTAAGATTATAAGTTATGTTATTATTTGAGACAATTAATTTGACATTTACGCTATAATGAAAAAATACTTTTTCGAAAAATTTCAGTTTTTAAAACCACTGAATATTTTTGAAACAAATTTTTTTTTAAACTTGGTTGTTAATACATTTTTTCATGCTTTGCTTATTTGTTAAAGATCCTAATTCACTGGATCCTATTAATCGAACTGCACCATAAGTTTTTTAATAATCGGTGGGGGCTGATTTTGGTACGTATACCTTATTGGATACCCTTTTCTTTAAAAATAGTTTTGATTGATGTGTGGCAACATCGAGTTCATTAATAAGATCTATTGGGTCGTTCACTAAGTAATTTCGTTTGATGACAACAGCTGATCTTATTGAATTTTTTCGCAGCCAACTTCACACTTAACCGCTTTACCTTTATATATTTGAACATCTGATATAGTAAGGCTTTTTTGTAAAAAATTTTGTTACATTTTTTGGAATAGTTTTTGTTTGGTGCCCTATCAAAGATAGAAGATCGAAAACAGCATTTTCGGCATATTTTACTGTTTTACTATCAAAATGTAAAAATGCAGTTCATGCAAGGCGAAAATTATGTGATGTGTACGGAGAAGATGTGTTGACCGAACGCCAACGCCAAAATTGGTTTGCAACATTCGTTCCGGCAATTTCGATCTTGAAGATGCACCACGTCCTGGAAGGCCTCTTGAAGCCGATGTGGATAAAATAAGGTCGTTGGTCGATGCAAATCGTCGAATTACAACTCGAGTGATTGCTGAAAGATTAAATTTGTCTAACGTGACCGTTCACAAGCCCATGAAACGTCTACGATTAATTTCGAAGCTTGACATATGGGTTCCTCATGTTCTTACAGAACGAAATTTGCTTCGTCGCATTAACGACTGTGATTTGCTTATCAAACGTCAAAGAAGTAATCCAGTTTTTAAGCGCATTGTTACTGGCGACGAAAAGTGGGTTGCTTACAAGAATGTAAAGCGCAAGAGATCACGGTCTACAAAGGATGAACCAGCTCAAACCACTTCGAAGGCCGATAGTCACCAAAAAAAGGTTATATTGTATATTTGGTAGGATACCACGATTAATTCTGAAGTGTATTGTGATCAGCTGGACAAATTGAGTGATGCACTCAAACAGAAGAGGCCAGAATTGATCAATGGAAAAGGTGTAGTGTTCCACCAGAATAATGCGAGAACTCATACAAGTTTGATGACTCGCCAAAAGCTTTTGGAGATTGAATGGGATGTGCTACCACACCCACCATATTCTCCAGACTTGGCACCTTCGGACTATTACTTGTTCCGGTCTCTGCAAAATTTTTTTAAATGGGATAACCTTCACCTCAAATCAGGACGTCAAAAACCATTTGGACCAGTTTTTTGCCTGCAAGGATCAAAAATTTTATGAGCGTGGAATCAATCTCTTGCCCGAAAGATGGCAAAAGGTATTGGATCAAAATGGAGAAAATATTATTTCATAAAATGTTTTACACAATAAAAAAATCGTGTTTAAATTGCACTAAAAAAAACGAAATTACTTAGTGAACGACCCAATATTAATCCTGATTGATATCAGTCAATACTGTGAGAGAAATATTTTTATGTGAAGCTTAAGAAAATAGGAAATTTTTTCCATCAATCAAAAATTTTTAAGTTGGTTCGTCAATGGTTTAGGATGGTTTCAACTTCTACATATGAAAAATCCTTGGAATATAGAATATTATATAACATTTTTTAATTAAGTTCTAAGTCTACTTGTTTCCATTTTATATGTTATATAAATTCACGTAAAAAAGATCACAAAGCTCAAGTGTCTGTCAGGTTTTCCAGATGTGCACACTTTTGAAAATTTGTGAGGAAACTTGCAATGAGGTTTAAATTTAAGAAAATGTCATCACTCAATCGAATATCTCAAAAAAGTTCACCAAGTTTGGAGACTTGACTCATTGTTGGATGGGATTATTAATATTGTTATTAGGTTAAGAAGCAAAAATTTCTAAGTTTTCAAAAAAGTGACTTCAATTAAATTTCATGTAGAGAATTTCGCTGAGTGTATGTGCATGTATATATGCATAAGGCTTGTATTTGAAACTGGTTTGGCGCATAAGATGTGTTTGTGTGTGTATTTGTGACCATGACTAAAGTCTTTATTCTGCCAAAGGCCTGGCGCAACTTCTGGAGAGTGTCAAGGTTATGTTTATCCGACAAGCTGACAAAAATATGGTCATAAGCACGCACACTCACACAGACAAACACACTGGCATATATTGGCCCTGACATTGCCAAAAACACATGTGTCCTGAGCCTTTAAATCTTAACTGTAATAGGCCTCGTTTGGGGAAAATGTTGCGACTTGCTCGAGTGTCATTACATATGTGACCCTGCCCCCAAGGTCGTTGGCAGCCCTGGGCCTGTGTCTTGTGTTAATTCATGCTGCCTTTGTTCACGCTTCATTGAGTGAATTCCATTAAAATTTAGAGTTGTCAACACATTCCTGCTCAATCTCTTCATTAAAAACTAAAGCTGTCTAAATCAATTAAGTTCCAACAAAATTGGATTAGATTGCAACGCATAAACACAATTTTTGCTAGCTCTGGTCAGGAAAATGCGCCACTTCAGCCGACAATCCTGCCAACCAAGATGCCAACGGTCAATCTAAAGTGAAATAAAGTTAACTGTGACGCAACATGCAACAGCATAAACAGTTTTACGACGTTACAAAAAAAAAAAGAAGCAACTACGTAGAATAACGAGATTGTAAAATCATTTGAACACTGCCAACAACGAAAAGTAACTGAAGAAGACTTTAACGCAACAAATTTTGGATACCCTAAACGCGATCGTAGAGGATAATTTTTATAAAATTAATCTCATGTTAGAACATTAGGCCTCATAACTAGCTAAAAACTCACAAATTTAAATTTTCCAAGGCAGGATAAGATTTTTATGTAATATAAATTTAACTCTTGCACCCAATGTTAACTATTTGTAAAATTTTAGGTCATCTTCGCTTAATTAGGAAGCATGAGCATGATCGTTAGTTTTAATATTAGCTGCCGTAAGCAGACTGAGAAACCCCAAAGTTGAGGGGCTGCACCATCTGTAAGCCTAGTCAGTAAAGTAGGATACCAAGACCTTACTCATGCCTTCTTTGCCAGATGACATGCAGACAATGCTGCTTATGAGATAGGGTTACCATGAGCTTTTTTGCAGAAATGTTCGATTAGACCGATGAACTTTTGTCATACATATTTTCATATCTTTTACCAATTATTTAAGTATATTTCCCACAAAAGTGAATCAGAGTACGAAAACAAACCCACACTTGAGCGCATTTTCAACATTTTTGAAGGTTTAAAATCATATTTTCTGTCCCAAGAGAACAACCCTTGAACCATAAAAAATGAATTGAATGATTTTTGTATTTCGTCCTTTCTTTTATTTAAATTTTCAATGACAAACAGTAAGCGTTAGAAAAAGAATCTAAGAGCGTTTGTCTTTGCGCAACAGTTTCGAACATAAATTTTTGCCTTTAAAAGTTAAAAGTATTCTCTCGAAAATCCGAAATGATGGCCAAGATGCTAAAGGGTGACGGCTGTGGAATTTCCGCTTTCTTCACTCGGACCATCTGGTAACCCTATTATGAGCTCCTGCTGGCTCTGCGGTTAAGAATATAAACTCTTAGTACATGCATCAATTCTCGCTCCAACTAAGAAGCTTGGTCAAACCCGATAAGGAGTTTGAGAAAAGTTAACCAGTTGGTCGACTTGGGAAAAAAAGCCCAAAAAATCAAAATTTACTAAGCAAGTTCTATTTCTTTAGTGTAAGGTTTTTGTGCATTTTGTGCAAGTTATGAGCGGATTAATCGCCTCAACAAAAGTACCATTCGTCGTCCGAAAATCCACAGAAGAAATTGGAAACTCCATTATATCCACAAAAAATCACTGTGTGGTGCGGACTTTGAGTGAGAGGCATCATGGGACTGTATTTCTTATTTGTGCGTTCTAACATAAAGCTTTTATAATGCTTTATAGCGGTTCGTTTTTATTCGAATTTTCAATCCAGGCGCTCAGTTGTGACCTTTAAAATATGACACATGTTGTGAAAGCTGCTTTGCAAATTTTTTTTCGTCTTTGGCTGGCAAATTAAAAAAATGTTTTACACTTTGTAGTATTTTTTGGTTTAGAAAAATTCTGATTATGTATTTGTACTAAAAATTTTCTGTGGCCATTGCTTGTATGTTGTAATGGTTAATCAAAGTGGAAACTTGCAACATAACTGATTTCTGTTTAGGGACGCTTTTCACATATTCGTGGAGTGCATCTTTTTCATTTTGACTAATTTTGGTATAATTCTTTTAGCCTTTCATAAAATGATTCATTGTCTCCATGAAATGTTTAAAATTGCCTGCCACAACATGGCACCCATAGCAATAGTTTACTTTTACGGCCCGATTTTCAAACACACGCTATGGCATTGATACATCAGTATAGCCACTTGATTCGAACCAAACACATATGTATATGTTTAAAATGCTTCAAAAAATTAACTAAATAAAAAATATAAACTGATATTGGGTTACATGGCAGCTATATGATCCGATCCAGATCAACTTTGACACACATATGTATGTATCTTCGTAAAATATTTGCAAATATTAGATTTGTCTAAGATAGACTGATTAATAATGGAGATACCTATAACCAAAACCGGTTAACGCTTCAAATAGTAAAAAGA
The DNA here is from genome assembly GCA_018150985.1 of Chymomyza costata. Lineage (NCBI taxonomy): Eukaryota > Metazoa > Arthropoda > Insecta > Diptera > Drosophilidae > Chymomyza > Chymomyza costata. The sequence continues at coordinate 167,044 of JAECWU010000033.1, forward strand.
TCCGGATGCTTTTTGTATTTTCTTTTTGAATGACTGCGTCGTAAAATAGTATATTTGTTTGGCCGCAGATAAATTTCCATAGCTTAAGACTTTATAAGCTTAAAATTATAATTAAGCAACACTCATCTTAAGGCTACCAAATATAAGACCCATTATTGCTTATAAATTTGCATTTCACAAAAAGACAGAGCTGTCTTCAATCATGACTTGGCGGATTGCATAGCGTGACCAAAGAAGATTATTGCTCTCTAAAAAAGATAAAGAAAGGCCCCGATGAATAAATTCTTATTTTAACAAAATACCAAATGCGGTTAAATATTTTTTAGTGGTCATCGGTAGCGTAGTAGTAGCATACTTGCTTTGCAACCCGATGGTCAGTGGTTCGATTTCCCGCAGAAGCACTGGTGCATTTGCCTACCACTGGCATCGCTAGCTCAAAGACGCTGTTTGCCCAAGAAAATCTCTATTCATTTTAGACACCGCCTTTCGGATTCGGCTATAAACTCTCTCCCTGTTCTCTTCGAACAGTTATTAAAAGAGATCCCCATGCTCCGCCCTGGGGCGACTGACAAAATAGTCAGTCAGGGAAATTATTTTAAAGCGTATTCGCTACTGCTGATTGTACAATATATATTTCATTGCATTATTTGTTTATTTAACAAACTTTTTTGTTAAGCAATAAAATATTTACTAAAATTATCGTTATACAGAGTGGCTGATGAATATTGCTACATTATGAAATTCGAATAACTTTTTGTTTAATTCAGGCAATTTATTTTTTTTTGTTTCGTTTGAAAGATAATTAAATTTTATTAAGATTTTTTTAATGTGTCTTAAAAACAATGGAGCTTAAATGGCCTCCACGCTCAGTGACGCATGTGCGACTTCTAGCCAAAAAGTTATTCATGCAGCGGGAATTGCCTCAATTTTCGTTCGAATTGCTTGCTTTAAATCATTCAAATTTGTTGGTCTTACTTTGTAAGATTCCTGTGTACTATATTCCCAAAGAAAAAAAATCTGGCGCAGTAAGGTCTGGTGACCTGGGGAACCAACGGAATATGGAGTTTCTTGAAATCAACTTATTGGGGATTTTCGATGCAATTCTGTCATAACAGGCCTGGCTGTGTAAGAAGTTGCACCATCTTTTTGAAGCCACACAGATTTAAAAACGATTCTCTTTCGGCGTAGTTCAGGATAAAAAAACTCTTTTAAAATCTTTGAGTATCGGTCTGCAGTGATCGTAACAGTAACACCGGTCTCTTCTAAAAAGTAAGACCCGACAATGCACCTCGATGAAACTGCACACCACACTGTGACGCGAAGTGGATGCAATCCCGTCTCATGGAGTATCTTTGGGTTAGAATCACTCCGTATTCGACAATTTGGTTTATTAACATTGCCGTTGAGATCGAAATGTGCCTCCTCGTCGGAGAAGTGCCGCCAAACGTGCGCCTATATTCTCTTTGAACCAACTTTACGGACTCTAGGGCGTGATAACGCCGGACAGTTCAAATTCTTGTCTCAGTATCCCAATTATCCATTTTGAAAAAATCTAAAAATCAATCTTTAAAATAAAAAAAACAATGAAACAGATTAGATTTCATAATTCATGATAGTAAGTTTTAAATATTTTTATTCAGAATTATATGTATTTAGCTTACATAGCTTACATATATAGATTTTTGCGTATTATTATGAAACATATTTTTACTGCGCTTAATTTGTTCAATCGGAAAAGGAAACATACTAGAGAACATCCAGGGTATAAAGGACAGCTTACAAGATCAATTTGTTTTTGTAATTTATTACCGCGATGAATAAACACAATAAGAATAGCAAAAAATTCGCCTTACTTTGTAGTTTCATATTATGCTTAGGAGGCGAATTTCTTTTATTTTCTTTCTTACGAGCTTCGTGTGTGTTTTTTGTCATACATATTTCGCTCGGTGACCCATTACAACGCGCATTACCTAGGTTTTGCATAGTTGGTAGCTCAAAGTGACAAACGATGTAAGTACTTACCAGAGGTCAATCGCTACCGCCTTAAAAGACGCATATTAGCTTAAAAAATCAATTAATTATCGTGACTTGGCCATTTGATCTGTGGCTAGAACAGATTAATCTATGTAACTCTGTCATCTACTTTCTTACAGCACAATAATTTTATTGCTGCAAGCTGGATTTTCTAAGCCATATGACCACAGGTAGAGTATTGAATGCTAGTGTATGGAACCATTAGCTTCAGTTAGAGTTCTGGTCCACAACATGCCGTGCCATGCACTTAAATCAATTTAGGTGCACTGCCCAGATAGTTACCCGTTGCTCAGTGCCCTTTTACTCTTACACATAGCCATTTTATGATGGAAGAACACATTGACTCTCCAACTCTTGGCCAAGAATGCCATTAAATGGTGCGCATCGATATGTTACCCATTTCTTGATGCAACTTCCTCGCTTTCTCTGTCTCTCTGTCTTTTTGCTCATTTTTCTTCTTCTTCTAGTCGATTGCATTTTTATGCACTTGTAGTAAATTAAATTTGCCGTAATAGACTACTAACATGCTTTTGAGCATCTTTCCGTTTTCGGTCTTGGTCCTTGCAGCAGAAAATTTCTACTTTGCTGCAAAAGTTCCTGTTGCAAAGCATTGCATATTTAAAGTGACTTGCAACGGCAGCTCAGGACTAGTATGATGGTAACTCTACATGCTATATACATGCAAAACATCATGATGAGTGTGTGGGTGTGTGCCTCTAGAGAAAGTTTGTGTTCAACTTTGTTGTCTTTGTAATTCAGTTTCAGTGTGCCTGACAGTAGCTTCTACATTGGTGATTGTTGTCATTGTCTGACCAAAAGTTAGCTCCTTTTCGGCCACTACTGATATATGTATATTTTCTCCCTTTGTTTTCCGTATCTTGGCCCAACATTGTGTATGGAACAAAACCCATAGCTGTCATTTGCCCTTCCCATTGCAATGTAGCTTCCGTTTGGTGTCAGTTTAGAAATATTTTGTTGCATACTTTGCGGCGCCTCTCTGCCGCTGCTGCTGTCGCCTTGCACTCCATATATTTTTTCACATTTCTTTTCATGCATATGGACGCACTGTCCGGACATGCCAGAACATTTTTAATTATGGCCGGAATTTAAAGCTATTTATTTTTGTATCACAGGACTTGTGCTTGATTTATTGGTTGTTATTGCTGGCTTTAACATTAAATAAATATATTCGATTCGACTACTCAATTGGCTTATTAATGTTCTGAAAGTTAACGAACTGACGGCGACGAACAGCACATCCAATTAATTACATGACTTCACGTATGACTTAAAAAAACATCGCATCAACATTATTAATATTCGCGTGCGTTAATATTATGCATACGCACAGTTGCACATGCTTTTCACTACAAAGATTGATGAGGAACGTGGTGCTATTTGATTGATGCCTAGTCGGTGAACTTTTCTGCTATTTTGGAATAAATCGATTATTACGCAAGTATAACTATAACAAGTATGCGTCTTCTAAAAGAACATTTAAGTTTTGGATATGTGTCCAACATTTTTTAAGAGTAAGTATTAAATAAATGGACGATTTTTCGGCACATCAAATGTTTCTTCAGAATTTTGTTTCGCATGAATTTTTTTTAATCATTTGAACGAAATTGATGAACAAATTTAAAATATATATGTCAATTTAATTTAATTTTTTTAAATCACTTTTTTTCTAGACCGGCAATTTCTTTCATGTTATTTATTGTGTTAATCAACGCTCTTCGTGATTATTTTCATTACTTTACAATGTTATGGTATAACAAAAATTTAAAATAGTCCAAAAATTTAACTTGCAATATCATAATTTTGAAAGCATATAACAAATTCTGAATATCACTGATTTTGTCTATTTAACAAAAACTTCAAATAACATATTTTTAATTCGTAAAAAAAAATTATTGTAAGTCTAGTATACTAATGTTGGGCATTATCTTTGAACTCAATAAAGATAAATTAAAGTGAAAAGCTAAGGAATGACGAACAGGGCTAAATCGATTTATTTTCTTTATATTTTTTTTTTTTTCAAATCATCTTCTCGTTTTCTACCAATGCACAATGAGCGCAGACTTTCATATTTTGCCCAAAATTTTGGAATTTTAAATATATATTTTTTTAGGAAATTCAGGTTTGCATTCATGCTCTTAAAAGATTAATTTTATTTTTTGTATAGTGAATTTAAGCCACTTCAGATTTTTGAAAATATAGATAATTCATTCCAAAATCAAAAAAAAAAAAAAAAACTGTGCACTAAAAACATTTTTAGACAGGATTAAAAAAAAAATATTGACCAACGGCAATTGAAGGAAATTTCATTCACATTTATAATTAGGGTCCACATTGATGGAGCAAAATGGCCTATACCAAAAATTGTATCTTTCGGAGTTAGACGCCCAAACTGTTTCTGTTAGTACATTATTATATGCTATATTATTAGATACTTCTCTACCAACTATCTTGTTAGTTTAATGTAGTTGGAAAGTAGCATAGTTTTGACGCCAATTGAATAAATACATTTTTTTTTAATTATGTATTTCGATCTGATTGCTTACGAAAAAAAAACAATAATTTAATAAAATGAAATCAGGGACACCTAGAGATCTTTCAGAATTTTAAAATTATTATTCTGAACAAAAAGTTTGCTTGATAAACTTATTCTACAGAAATATGTAAAATTTATTTCCACAGTGTGCAACAACAAAATATTAACTACGGAGTAAAAAAGTCATGAACAAATTGATAAATTATAAGATTAAAACTCCAAACAATTTTGCGTTCAGATATCGAGTGTTAGCCGGAGGAACCCTTAAAGAAATGTTGACAAATTATCAAAAAAAGAAAAAAGTTAAAGTTTTAAAGCGCAATGCTATATTTCTTTAAAGTAATAATTATACAAAACTAAATTTATTTTTCAAGTAATCGCAGATTTCGTTGCTATCTATGCCAATGCCAAACTTATTTCTGTTGATTGGCAAGCAATAAAAATTCACTAAATACAATAGAATTATTTTTTGGCACAGGATACCTTAATATGTCGTTAATCGTAGTGTCGTTGATAATAATAATAGATGGTAAAATGTAACAATTTGTAAGTTTCTGCGGGCAGGTCTTAACTAGAGTCCACCTGCTTGACATTTGCTCAGGAATTGACAATATGAGACAATCACTTTTCCCAAATAAAATACCGTCTTCACTACTTGCAATAGCAAGCAAGGCAAATATCAAGGCTATATTAAGCTTTCTTAAGATCTGTAAATTAGTCGAAGAATCTAACAGAAACATACTTTTTTATTAGTTACAGTATTGTTATTGTAATATAATTAATAATTAAATAAAATGTAAATAAAATTTGGAACAAGTTTGCCCTTACGCCAATTTTGAAAGTACGAACTGTTTACTCTACTGAAAATATTTCAAATTGAGTTGGTTGTTAAATACATATATTAAAAATTATTGTATATAGTTTTCTTCTTTCACAAGAACGGACTAATAGCTCCAACTTGACAAGTCACTGTAACATAATTTTCCTGGTCTAATTCGCTGAGAGTTTAACGAAGGTATTCACAGTATTTTACTGGATTGGGTTCAATCCTTGGCAAAAGTATGTACAAATTCTACTTCACTTTTACTGAGTACTTGAAAAGTTTATCGCAGATGGTATACCAGTATGCCAGACATGTAGCCTGAACTATTCATCAGTTTAACCCACTCCAAACTAGCACACTAATCATGCCTGGCATTTGTTTTTTCCTTTTTTCGTTGTTTTTTTTTCAACATTTTTAATTTGGTTATTTTGTTGCTCGCTTGTCTTTTTATTTAAGTCGCGTATCCGACATGTTCGCATATGCTGTTATGTTCCGCCATTGCCATTGGCATTCATTTGCTTTCCCCGTTCGTTAGCTCATGTCGCCATTTTGTATGCGCAACACGTCGCCGCCTGTAAACAATTGTGTCTATGCATGTTTGTGCGTGTCTTTTTTTGTGTTCCCCTTGAATACTTGCCACAACTATTTGTGGCAGACTGACGCCTTAACGCGACCAAGTGGCAGCTGGAGATGCGCCAATTGTGCTGAATTTTTAACGCGTTTATCGCTCTAGCAGTTCCTGTTTGTTTTTAATTAGATGTATTCTAGCAGGAAATTCTTAAATTTCATTGACTGTAAAGTACGTATATTTTTTTTAAATCTTAAAACATAAGTCACTTTAACATGGCAGCGTATATGTCAAACATATGACGCATTGAATTTCAAATGAAATTGCTGTCTGCAATGCGATACTCTCGCCCACACGCACACGCACACACAGATACACCCACTTCCACCCAAGTACACTAACACACATAAAAGCGAGCAGGTAGGCGTGCGTATAAAATCACCGCGATAACATTGCCCTGCATCACGTATACGTCAAGTGGCACAGACAAGCCAACTTTCCACGTTGTCACATACAGCTACTAAAACACTCACACTCAATTCCAGAAACATTGCCATTCGTAGCATAAAAAATAATTTTAAAATTTGATATGTGCTGTCAGTTTCCAACTGTAGCAGCAACTGTTCCTCATGTACATACTATATACATACATAGATATTGCCAACTATAGAGCAAACTTTTATTCAAGCCACATATATGACCAACATTCGCGTGCATTCGTGAAAATTTAGCAAGCTGAGTAATTTGTACCTATCTTTTTTTTTGTTTAAAGCAATTATGAACTAAATTATAAAAGTCTGCTATTTAATTATAACTATACTATTTTCTGTATGTTATTATTGAAAAATAAAAGTAAAAAAGCTTTGACATGGGATGAGCTCCAATTCATTTCTAAGGATACTGAAGCGCTTCTCTTATATTGAAAAAGTAACAGGAGAAAATTTTTATTGTAATTTTTGTTCATGAACGTGTTGATACTCGATTTCGGACTGATGTTTTTATCTGTCCATTCCGAGTAGTTATGCTTATTAGACAATATTTCAAAGTACTTTGGAGGCGCCATCTTTAAAATATGCATAAGTCAATCAACTCATGTCAAAGAAAGTTTACCTAATTATTCAGTAATCGATAACTCGGTAAGTAATCGGAAATGTTTTAATGTTAATGTTGTTTCGTACCAACATCATCATGGAAAAATCATGCAAATCGAATATAGCGACGTAAAAAGAGACAAGCTTCACTTTGTTCGTGAATTAGGTCACCCTCTTAAATTCCAGTTCAAAAACTCTGAGCATATACCCTCTAGTACGGGTGGGTAGTTTCTTTCCTTCCATCTTATTAATAAATGTCATTGGCGGTAGTCAATCGCCCACCATCTCGTTTACCAGTAGACAACGGCATCGCTACTTACGCTGTTGTATGCTAGTAGACAGCTTAGTAGTTGCCAGTAGATAGCGTATTTTATACCTACTGAATTAATTAAAAATTAAACACACATATGTATGTTTTTACATATTGACATATTATATTTTTATTATTTATTTATTTTTGTTGAATAATTTACTTAGGAATTATTTTCAGCCACGCTCTTGAGTTTACTTTTGCTTAAGGCTGGAGGTCCTTTTTAGGATGGACTTCGGACGGCCGCTCCATTTCCAATTGCATCTGAAATTGTAAAAATTTAATTAAAGCGCTGAAAATAATTATTGAGAGCGTTAATAAGCTTACCGATTATTGCTTCATAGAATGTTAGACTGCTTTTGTTTCCTTGCAAGCCGTGCAAACTTGACGGCGGTCCAATCGAAAATAAAAATAAATCCAGAACATTCAGGAATCGGCATACATTTGTTTGTGTAAATTATAGTCGCGACGAATACGCAGAATACACACAAAAAGAATAGCGAACAATTGGCCTTACTTTATATTCCCGTATTAAGAAAACGTATTTTTTTTCGTTATTCGCTTTCCGATTGTTGCTTATCATATTTCGTTCGTCGGTCGTTTACCTCGCGCATTACCAGGGGCTTGCGCAGTATGTAGCCACGAGTGACAAACGATGTAAGTACTTACTGGAGGACAATAGCCACCAGCCGTACTAGAGGGTAGCTATGCAGTTTCTTGTGATCCAAACGATGTTTAGTCTTGAGTCTTTTTATGTACTTTTTTAGAATAAACTATACATATTTAGTTCAATATATAAGTACTAATATACTCTTATACATATAGATTACCTTGGGAAGGGGTAATGAGTAATCAGTTGAATTATTTTACCATGAGCCTTTTTCCGCATTACTACAGATTATTACAGGTAGCCTACGAGCTTTTCAATTTGTGAGCGTTTACTGCGCCCAATTGTAATTTGAAGCCATATTTTACCAATTTTCTTATACATATATTATAAAGCTTTGAATGTTTATGCATATAAATACACCTACCAAGACACATATTTAAAAACCCTTAACCTAGGCAACCTTAAATGTCAACTTTTAAATTATATTTGAGCTTTATGTATAAGATGAGTTTGTAACTTAACGTTATACAACAGAAGCTGTCAGAACAAAGCAAAAGAAATACAATAAAGTCAAGACATGTGACGAGCGTTAAGCGAAAATGTGAGTTGACAGACAGGCGCTTTGGCTTAACATTGAATATGGACTTATGTAGTATATAGACTTAAGTATATGAAAAAGGCGCCCATACAAAAAGTAAACAACAATATGAAAATGTTAAAAAAAAGAAGCATGAAAGAAGGGAAAGTAGAATAAGAAGAAGCTGAAAATGTTGACGCTGTTTATCACAAACAAACTCATCATAAAGAGAGACAGAAGAAGAGGAAGCAGCATTGATAGGCAGCTGCGGCATTTTGGGTAAATGTTTATAAAGGTGCAAATTCAATAAAAATAAAAGCCCAAAACGGGTCTTACGTTATACGGCAATACTAACGATATATACACAGATACACTCCCATCCACACACACATGCACACACACGCACACCCAAACAAGTTCAAAGTCAAAGTACCTATGCGACCTGACACGCCCTGCTTGACATTACCTCAACACTCCATTTTTCTGTTTTGTTTTTATACCCTCTAAGCAGGAGTGGTCAAGGGTGTTTTAAATTTTTGCTTTGGTCTTGCATATAGCAGGCAAAATAATAAAAGACCATGCGTTGTTTATAGCACTATATGCCTATTGACAATAAGATCTTGGGGCACCTAGTTGTACCGGCAGATCTGCAAAATCTCAATCGAAATCAAAAAGCTCTGATTTCAATCTCGTTAAATATTGTTTTTAGCCTTAAGTTGTAGTCGTTCAAGGAACGAAGAAAATGTATTTTGTTTAAAACAATAAGGATCATATTTTCACAATTTTCTTTGTGTAACGCCGAAACCCTATCGCACTTATCGACCATGTGGCAAGCTAATTTTTGGGTTTAGACAGAAAAAAATATACAAAAATAATTGTCAACCTTAAAGTTGAGATAAATATAATCTAAGAATATCAAAGAATATTTAATAAAATAATAAGTGCTTTTTTAAACATATTTTGACGATTCGTTTTAATTCCTCTTGCAATAAAACATTCGATGTCAAACCACATGCAAAGTTCGTTCTTTTGAGGGCACCAAACATTCGTTTTCAAAACGTATCCGAATAAATTGTTCGGATTCGTTTTCCAGAGCACAGCAGAATATGTAGATTTTCTTCTTTTCTGATTTTAAAGGAAACTGAACCATTTTTGTAAGCTTCAGGGAAAGTTCCTGTAGATTACCTTTATGATTCGATCCATTTGTATTATTTAACCGATAAGAAGCTTTAGTCTTAAGGCCTATATGCAGAACGAAAAATTTCGCACGAAATAACAAAACTTGTGATTTGAATTTCCATTGATATGAATTCCATTCCGTGCGAAATTTTTAATTTTGCCTATACGCCTTTATGCAAAACGTTGTTAAGTTTTTTGTGGACACAATCCTTCCACTGGGCTTGACTCGCCTCAAAGTACTGACCTAATTCCAAATTTAAAAACTTGCCAAAACACTAAAAAATCTACAAGCATCCCATCGTCAGGTAGCGCGTCGACTTTATCGCATATTATGAAATAATCGGAGGTACTTTTTTCGTTCCTAAACATACAAAAAACAAAATGCTGAGCTTAATTTGGGGCGCATTTTTTTCTAACAGAATATAAATTATAGAATCTTGTTAGCTATACCATAAAATAAATAAAAAAAGAAAGAATTCAATCTTGTTGAAATAGAGTTCTTATTAAATCATTTTCAAATAGCTGACAGGGTATCCCTTAGTCGATTGCCAACTCGTCTCGCGTACATTTTCTTTTATTGAGTTACAAATGTCGCTTTGGCTGCCAAATGGCATGCCCAGTGCCACGCCCATTCAAATAGCTGTTGATAAGCGCATAGGAAATTATTAAAATGTTGCCTCTGCGGCACATAAAATAGAAATTGTTGGCCATTATGTTACCAACGGTTACACTGAAGCTTTTCCAGCCCACTGACGACAACTTTTCATTTGTTTTGTGGCATGTTGGCGATATTATGACAATAATACACGCACACCAACCAATACCTACACGCACACCCATACATCTAAATTCGTAAATATCCCAAGTTCCTTATGCCACAAGGACGGAAAAGAAATGAGACAAAAGTTTTATCTTCACGCTTGTCTGAACTTTTGCCAAAGGAACCAAGTCGAAAACAAAGACTGTTGACAACAAAGTAAATTCCACGGCAATGAAGTGTAAAAATAACAAAAGCAAGTTTACATTTGTACCCACATTCACCTGCTAGTTGGAATTTAATTTCACAACAATAGGGATCTGGACCCTATTTTTTAGGTTGTGTCTCATCCCTCAGCGCTCTCACTCTCAAGCAATTGCTTCAAATTTACTAAAGTTTCCCCAAAAATATTTTCTTTAAAGCATTTTCAGTTGCTTTTCCGTTCCGGAACGTTTCCCTCTGGTCGTTGTTGTTATTTCTTAACGCACATTAAACCTGGATGTCCTGCCATTGTTTGTCGTTTTTCGCTGGGTTTTGTTGTTTTTCTACAATTTGTTGGCTGGCATTTTTTACGGTCATTTGTATCTGGATTTTTATTGACTTGGCCAGCAATTGTTTGGTATGCCCGACGTGTTTAGTTTCCCTTCTTTATGACCTGCCGTATCTAATTAGAGAGCTTACGTGTCCGGCAATTAAAATGCTCTCTAAGCAACTCGTGCGCCTTACTGAAGACTACATTAAGTAGTTTTAATGCTCTCTTACGGGCAACTATGCAGTACTTAAATTTTGTTCGACATTTTGCAAATTGTTCGTGGATAGTTTGAGTTGCACAGGATCTGCTGTAGCTGCCTATACGTGGTTGCCTTTAATAAAACTAAAGCCGACTTAAACCGACTAAATTCTAGAAGGCGTACTGTGGTAGAGGCTGATATACCGGTATTAACATGGAAAAACTTTTAGATTTTGCATCTTTCAAGTAATGAGGGTGCTTGTTCTCTTTCACTTCTCGTCACCTCTAATAGTTTGCCAACTGGAAGTTTTTTTTTTTATTATAAACAAAAATAAGTTTTTATTCATACACAGAATGTATCTTTACAATAACAGAAATGACAATCCAAAAAAAGGGTTAATAAAGGGTGGAGAATCGTCACTATTGAATCGTTTTAGCGAATCCTTGATTCTTGAGCCGCCTAAGAGGCCTAGCGGGAAGTAGACTCCTGTCGAGTCCTCTGCTATGTATGACACCTGAGTTTGTCACGGTACCTACTCGTGTGCCTTCCTATCTGCTCTTCTATTTTATTCAGGTTTATGAATGTTACGTTGTATTAGATTGCAGCTGTAGAGAATGGCGATATCGTCAGCGGAAGTCGCAATTAAAGCCTTTGAGGGAGTTTCCAAGTGTGTATCGTTAGGGACTGGTAGATCGAAAATGTAAAGCGGGTAGAACAGCGGACCAAGAACGCTGCCTTGCGGTACTCCCGCTTTCATTCGGCCAAGGGAGGAGAAGATGCCTCGTATCTTGACCGTGAATACACGTTCGTCTAAAAAGGACCAAAGGAGACGGAAGTAAGGATGCGAATGAAGCTTCTTTACCTTGCAAAGGAGACCGTCATGCCAGACTCGTTCGAATGCTTGTTGTACCATATGTCTATAAACATCGAACTGCAGTAGTCAAGGTCATTAAAAGCCTGGAGGATATGTCGTGGCACTCTATGGAACTGTTCAACAGTGCCTTGTCCAGCCCGAAATTCAAACTGGTGATCTGGGAGTATGCCACACCAGAAATCCGAGCGGCGACCAGCTTCTCCCACACCTTCGATAGGGATGGTAGTAAACTTATTGGCCGGTATGACACCGGGTCATCATCCGGCTAACCTGGCTTATGAATCATTTGGATCAATGTCATGTTCCACTTAACCCTCAGCACAGCATTGTAGAAAAATGCCATGTACAGAATCCCACAATTTGGTAAAGCCTTGAGCGTGACTTAGCATATCTTATCTATTCCTGGGGCCTTGTGTTTCGGCAGGGCTCAACGCTGATTGTTTTGATTGGGAGAGACATCTGCAGGTGTGTAGGCTTTTTTGGGTCTCATTGATTTGCGCCATTGTAGCAACGTCATGAGGAGTGAAGCGAGCCTCTAGGTGATGTTTAAACGCGTTGGCCTGCACTGCCTGTTCAAAGAAGTCAGTTCCAATATCCCTTTGAAGGCTCCGCAGTTGCTTTGCTGCTCGGTGCCACAGGATGCGATACCACGGGCCTTGAGATCGGATTGCTCGTTTCGAAGGCGCCGTTTTGTTACAAGAAGCAACTTTGTCTGCCTGGTGAGGGTAATCCCATAAGTGATATTTTCAGAGTGGGGACTAGAAGGTGTGGAGGCAGCGGCAGCATTTAAGATATTGTTAGTGAACGTATCTACTGCTATTTCGTTGTCCTCAGCAGAACGCAGCTCTTTTACCAAATGGATAGAGTTATCCAGATGCTGCCGAAAGACTCGCAGGTCAGTGCGTTTACTGATCAGGCGTGAGCTACTGGAGCCATTAGCACCAACGGAACCTATAGTGGAGACTAGGGCCATGTGGTCAGAGTCCAGATTCCAACTCTGAGTTAAGAATCTGGTATTCCATGGTGAACCGCAAAGTCAAAGCAAGTGGGGGTATGACCCAGTACATAGGTAACTGGCGCCCCTGTGGCCAGGATCTTTGCTCCAGTGGCAGAGATAGCTTCTGCTAGCTGTCGCCCTCTAGGTGAGTTATATGTATCGCTCCACAGTCAGTGACGCGCACTCCAGTCCCCACCAACCAGGTACCTTTGGCCACAGGCGCGGAATACCAACTGCAAGTGGAAGAATTTTTTTTTAAGTAAAAAATATGGGAGCTTTCGGGACGGTGCCGACAACATGATCATAATATCCCGCCGCAAAGTAAAAATTATGTTCAAAACGAATAGTTACAATGTTTTTTAATGGCAGTGGTCATTTTTTAAATTATCTCTACTCTATTAGACACACAACAAAACTTGTGAGAGAAATATTCGAATCAAAGTGCATTTTGTTTATACAAATACCTTTGTATAATTACGAAAACCTTTTTTGCCAGTGTTTGTTTTTGTAAAATTCATCTACAATATATACTGTATTTTATTTATTTAATTTAAAGTTCTTCGACTTTAATATTAAAGTTTCACATTTAAACAATTACTGCCACTGTGCATAGTGGTACTCATTCTTAACTGAATCACGTTTGAAGTGGCCTGTCATCTTCTATTAGCCTGTTTTGAAGTTGCATTTCATGTTGTGTCAAAAACTGTTATGGCAACACTTGTTTCAAGTGTGTACATGCCACTTGAATTTATTTGTTATGACTACTTTGGGGGGCCATTGAAAATTGATAAATATGAATACATAAAATAGATTTTAATTGTATTTGCATTTTATTACTAAATTTATTTATTTTTATTACATTTTATTAGCTAACCATTTAACTAAATCTGAAGACAGAATGCCATGTAGTCAATAAATAATAATAATAAAAATCATGTGGTGCTTATTTAGGCCAAAAATTAGCCTTAATCCTCAGCAGAAAACACAAATTGCTAAGCAAAAAATAACTCAATTATTATGCTTGCATAAGCACGAACTAACTTGCAGACACACTCACAGTCACATGCATATTTTGATCCAGCTGTGCTCCTTTGTAAAACAGAAAAAATTCCTGACCATGCCTAAGGCTAGGCAATAAAAACGTTAAGCAATCCAGGCGATGTCCGAATGCGGAATACCTTATTTTCCTAAAACGATTTTCATACTGCATTCGGTTATTTAAGATTAAGACTACAGTCAAGACCTCACAATAAAATCGCACAAAAAAAATCGCTCAGAAAAAGACCGCACAAAAAGAGGTTTTACTGTAAATGGCGATATGTTTCCAAAAGTTAACAATGTTGTATTTATTAGGCTCACATAGGCTGCATTTCATGTTTTCTTCATAAGATTAAGACTAAATGGCAATTTGTTGCCAAAAGTTAACAATGTTATATTTATTAGGCTCACATAGGCTGCATACCATATTTTTTCGTAACTCATATTGATATCTGGCCCAGTTCTTCCGTAAAAAACTCCTAGTTTTATATTCACACATTTTAAAGCTCCAACGTCCTAGTCGCATGAAAATTATGCACAGCCACCTAATTGGATACGTCACGTCTCATGAAGAACGCGATCTTTCCTAAAAATAAATAAACAGAAGGTAGAGTAGAGTCTGCTCAGAACAAATAACATGAGATCTAGGGTCCTGTCTTCTTCATACCCTTGGAAGGATACTTCGTCTACGAATGTGAAGAGCCTAATGTTTTTGTTTGCAATCATATGGTATCGACCAACCTTTTCTAGTGCTGTAGAAGACATTCATTAAAGCAACAAAAAATTTTGCGGGTATACTGATAAAAAAAATTAACTTAAAACAAGAAATTCCATTTGTACCGTAACTATTCGTTTTTTACGATATCCGAGAATCTTGTACTCATGTACAGTCAACTCTAATCATCTTTCACGCCTGTTTCATTCTGCATGTTACATATATTGCAAAAATCGATAACACTCTTTACGCTATAGATACAGGGTATAATATAATATATGGCTGCCAGGACAACGCACACGTGCGGCAGCTCGTGCATACAGGAAGCAACAATAGAAGGCAACTGGAACTCAAAAGCAAACAAATTAATAAAGCTAACTTCCAACAGGCGCAGAGGCGAGTCGAATAAACCCAACGAAAAAAGTTTTGTTTGCACAACAATCAAAATATTCGCAAAAATATTGAAGTGGACACGTGTGCATTACTTAACCTGACTGGCTTTTATAAATATTTATTCGGGGACCCATAACAGACTAGCTAAAGAGGTAAGTTTGGTGAAGCCATGGGGAATTCTAATTCAATCAGCGTCAGTCCAAAAACTACTCTGCAACGGAACAACTTTCATTTGGGCAGCTTCAACCAATGACCCAAAAAAAAAAGATAGCAGCCAAACCTTAAACATATTTTTTGAATCAAAAATTGCTGTGCACTCCACAGAGCAACAAATTCAATTTCATATTTGGCTGCAGGAGATACGCCCTCTGTGCTGTTAGTGAAAATGCAAATCGCAGCAAAGTTTAGCCAACTAAAAGTCGAAATACTAAAAAAAAAATATATGCATACATACAGAAAAAGCAGAGTGCAAAATTGTTTAGTGACTTTTGGCAAAAGTGGTTCCATGGCTGCACTCGCAAATAATTGAAAAATCGACGCCAAAAAAATTGACCAAAAAGTGTTGCCAAATGTCTGCGCAAATTTATGCCAAAGGCAAAGGGATAGCATTCATTTCTGGTTCAGATTGATAGTTGCCAAAAGAAAATAAAAAATAAAAAAAATATAATGCTGAAGAGTAAGAGCAAATAAGAGTCCCTTGGCAGAGTGTGAATGCTTTCAATAAATGAAATTGCTTGAAGGGTGTGCACACTTGACCATGACCTTAGGCGTATTTTCACACGCAAACATGGCAAGCGAAAAGGAAACCAAAGCGGTTAGGAAAAGCTCTTAGTGTATGTGAAATGATTTACTTTTGAGCAGCTGAACTTTTCATTGCTCTGCAATAAATTTTTATAATTCACAAAGAAGGTTCTTTTTATTTTATTGATCTTGAAAAAAATGCTTCTTGGTTAAATGAGTATGAATGCCAGAAACTTTATATGATATAAGAAATGTATAGGCATGGAAAATGTGATATCTTTAATAATAATAATTTTCTTTATATTTATATTTGATTTTATATTTTTCAGACGTAAATAGACACGGAAACAAAATAATTTCAATTAATTCATCGACGGCGGGAGATATCAAAAAGATTGCTGTCGTTTTTTTTTTTATATGGCATCTTTCATACGGACGCCTTAGCGAACTCTCTGGCTTTTGATGCTGGTCGCGACAGCAGCTATGTTTTCTTGATTTGGCACGAACCTCTGTCAGGTTGTGGTTTAAGGTCCAAGAGAGTAAAGTTCTGGTAAAGCTTTTCGCGAACTAATAATTTGAATTTTCCAGTGTTCTTTTTGAATGCCATATTTTATTGACCTATCACGTAGGAGCAGACCAAAATTTTTCATATTTGATAATAATGCCGCAGCTCTCCAGACCACTTCGGATCGTCAATCTGCACTGGTTCGGACCGAGTCGGTATCCAAAAATTCTTATAATGTCTACAATTCAAATGGGTTTATATGAGATTCTTTTAAATCGATTACAGCTACAGAAGTATATCGATTACATCTTTACCTACTTTCATAACAATGAGTCTTTGTGCGTGAGCAGCAGTAAATATCGGTTAATTTCAAATTAGGCCCTATAGTCCAACTAGGAACCTAATATAGGGCACACGCAAATTTGAAATAAAATACAATTCCATCTAAAGGCCCATACGCAGTTCTAAAATTTTCGCACGAAATGGCAAAACTTCATAATAAAAACAAATCTCATTTGGGATATTTTTTTCTATATCAAGTTTCGGCATTTCGTGCGAAAATTTTCGAGCTGCGGATGGGCCTTAACTTAAAAAAATATAATTTCAATTTGATTTAAACCTTTAACTAATTATTAATTGAACTTCAATCCACTATGGGTTTCAAGAAAAAATTCGGCAAAATGTTCGAAACAATAGTGTTTCACAGTCATAGGACTGTGAACAGTTAATGCGATATAATAAACATTTCTCTCGTTGCACTTGATTTTTTTTTTTTTAAGAAACGCCGTTCTGCTGGCATGCTTTTCGTATCTGTATTTTTCGTAGAGCTCGCCTAAGCGAGATTTATGCATCTAGACCTGTCTGACCTGGGCAGGACTGGCCCCAAGAGTTGAAATCTTGGGTTAGCAAGCACTACTGTATTGTAATACGAGATTAATTTTAACCAAAAGAAGAATTTGCAAATAACTTTTGCACAGAAAGTTTGAAACAGCTATTTTAGCCGATGAGCAATAAAAATCAGATCGAAATTGAAATGTTTCGATTTTAAAGCTAAAAGTTAACGTAGAATCTGAAACACAAAAAATCAAAAAAGCATTGGTCTGACATTTCAAAATAAATTAAAATTCAAAACCGGACTAAAAGTTGCTTAAGGAGGAATCTTAAAAGTAAACACACTTAGTGTGTTAACGGATTCTTGCAGAAATGCAGAAGTGCCCGACAAACAATGTGAGCAATAACAACCAGCTTGCTTTTGTTTGAAAAAAATTTGTAAGGGCATAAAAAAAGTTTTGTACTTTTGTTAATACAATATTCATTTCTTGTTTATGCACCTTGTAATAAATTTATTGTAAACAGTTTTAAAGTTTGCCACACGTACTAAAAAACTTCAAGAAAAAAATATACAAATTGTGTACACACTGGTAGATTTGACAGTTCTTTTTTTTTGTATTCTGGGGCAAAATCATTTTTTTTTTATTTAACTGTGCTTTATATATTAAATCTTCTCGTTGTGAGAACTAACAATATGTTTACAAATCTTAACAATTTAAATTATCTTAACTTAAATATGATGCCCCTAATAATTGTTGCTGGAGTGGACGATCCCTACGGCGGAGCCGATATCTGTCGGATAGCCGTGTTAGACCTTTAGCAAGGTGGTTTGAGTGTGAAGACAGTTTGCTTGAGTACTTTTCTGTAGTTTGTTTTCATTTCAAACGTACCACAGTGCCCCGCTGATAGTTCTCAGGATGTTTGACTGGGCTCTCTGGATGATATCTATGCTGCTCATGCTGGCATTTCCCCGCAACTGGGAGCCATAAGTCCAGGTTTTAAGGTTTTAAGACTGAGTTGTAGAGTAGGACCTTGAGGCCAATTTTTTTAATGTAATTTATTATTGGCCGCATCCGTAATTTTGCATTTCAACTTTGTGAACACTTTAAGTATTCGAAATTTGAATTATATATTTGCGCTGAAAAATATGCAACACTTTTTCATTGTAGCGCACACAGTCGCTTTAACAACTTGATCAACACAAGTTCGTATACAAATGGGCTGAGGCACGCACACTTACACACGCACAATCACATACTCAAACACTCTGAATATAGGCAAGAGAACTCAACTTAAGCAGTGCCAAGAAAATGGACACTCTCATATTGATGGGTTTACACATACACATAAACACACTCATACGTATACCAACATATGCACACTTGAAGCGAAAAACCCATTATTATATTTTTCACGCCAATAAAAACAAATACAAGAAATAGCAAGAAACATGAAGAGAGGAAATAGAATAGCAAAAAGAGAATAAAAGTTTTTGATGCCAAGGCATAAATGCTGAGCACTTCTAAGCTTTAACTAAGTCCCATTGTTGTTGTAACTTTGGCTGTAACAATTATTGTTGTTGTTGTTGTTTAGGGTCAGATATTTTTCTAGTTTTATTTCTAAGGCAGTTTTTGGGTGCTCTAAGCAGCGCCTTCGTTTTGAGAGATGGCGTTCAGTAACAAAAATTACCAAAATTATATATCCGTTTCCGGTACATGCTGGGTCTATACTTTTATTTATGCATATTGACAGTTGTTGTTGCCATAGTCATATTTTGTTTTTTATAGATTGGGTTCAAAATAGACTCTATTGTAAGTATTTTAAGCACATGCGACTTATGTAACTGTCAGAAGGAGGCGTTTGAAGCCATAAGGATTGGCGATTGAGCCTTGTCCTTGTATGAACATGCATATATCGAAGACATCAGTTTTTATTTGACTTGAAACCTGACAAAGCTGTGCTCTTTGTTTTGAGTGTTTTGTCTACCCAAAAATAAACCAAATAGGATTATTTATATGTTTATAAAAGTTTTATTAAAAATTTTATTCATTCAAGTGAATATTCTTATATCGTAGTTGAGCTAAAGTCACCAATTTGGATGTGTAAGCCTAATTAACAAAATATCATCGGCATTTGGTTGATAAAACCCATAAAACCCATGTTTAAAACTTAAAGCAGAAACGTACTAAAAGCTTTTAGAATATTAATTCTTTTTTATACGCGGTATAAAGGGTATTCCACTATTGAGTACCGACTCGACTGTATTTCAAGTTTTTAATAGAGTAGTTGATGCTTCGCCAAAAGCTGATATTAAGCATACGATACGTAAAGCACAGGCTGTCAATCACTGGTATGGAACTTTTTCTTAAAGATATTTTTACTTCAAAATGTAACTTATTTGAATGATATAAAATCAACGTTAGTTTTAAACTAAGAGCTTTCACTTTGATTGCTCAATGTAAATGCAGCATGCCAAAATTTCCAAAAAAAGACAAGTTCAATTACAGGCAAGCACTTTATAAACTGGCAACATAATTTTCCTGCACACCAAAATGAAAAGCCATTTGTTATGCATCAATTAACATGATAAAAGTCTCTGACAAAGTTAATACTATTAATTTAAAGCAGCAGCAAAGCGAACAAAGTCAACTTTTTGGCGCGTAATGATTACGACAAATTGTACGTGGTACCCCAGAGAACGAAAAAAATCCAAATAACGCTTAATAATTTAGCCCAGATGAAATGGCCAAAAAGTTTGCATTGTGGCTCCTTAAGGAATACTGTCTTTTCACATTATCTGTGTTGCATACTGTAAAGCTAGAGCGATTCAGACTGTGGTTTTTACAACCTTGATTATGAATTTTAAAGTTAATTTGTAGCACGTGAGTTTCAACTTAATGATGCCAAAGCCAAAAGTTATAATTAATCTAATTAAAAAGTTTTATTATGGCCAACAAGTTGAAAACTTTGGCTAAGTGATATGAGGCAACAAAACTATTGGCAAAAGAGGCAATAAAATGATTTAACAAAGCCATCCAACAGAATCAGTTGACACTTTTGGTTGTCGCTGAACATGTATCAAAAGCTTGTGGGCACTGATATTGGCTTTAAGTTGCAAGTTAGCAACAATCTCAGCCAGCAACTTTTCGTTTTATATAAAATGTTCATTTCGTTATTAACTTTATGCTACTTGGTCCGCTTTTATTGCAAAATTTTGACAAGGTTAAGTAAAGTTACCATCAAGGGCAGTAGACAAGTTTTTCTTTGTGGTTGGCACTTGACTCATTTACTAGCTACTATTAAAACTTAAGACTTTTCACTGCAAATCCATTGAAACCTTTAAAAAAGAAATTAAGTGTTTATTTATTTAGATAAAAGATCGTTCAAAATGATTGCAATTAATATTTGAATGTCAATAAAAGGATTGATAGAAGTCAGGATATCCAGACTATTATATACCCTGTACTCTCGATAAAAATCCTATTGTTTGGGAATGAAAGATCTGGGTTTAAAGACACTGAATTCGAATTGAATTGAAATATGCAGGATGGTCTTGGTTCTTTGATGATACCGAAAAATGCGACTGCCAGGCCAGAAAGTAAATCCTTCTCTAATGGGGTAATAAGCTCTTTAAATGGTCAAAATCAACAGCTTCAAAATTTCCTAATGCACACACTCTTGATATTATTTTATTAACATTTCTTATAGATCTGAGCACTAGAACCTATCTAATAGCTGTTAACAGCGCGCCACCTCCAAGTGCCTATCGTTCGCTTCATAACAGCTTAATTTTTTGCAGGCTAGCTTAAAGTCTCAGAATGGTTTGTTTTTATACCCTATACAGTATGGTACAAAGGGTATATTAAGTTTGTGCAAGCCAAAAATGTATGTAACATACAGAAGCAAATTTCGGAGACCCCCCAAAGTTACCTTAAGTATGATCAGGGTGACTAGAGAAGTCGATGTCTGTCTATCCGTCTTTCCGTCCGTATGAACGCCTGGATCTCAGAGATGGTAAGAGCTAGAGCGACCAAATTTTCAGATTAGATGCGTAATTATGTCAGGGGAGACAAGTTTATTTTACTTTGTCGATATCGGGGCTATATTATATAGCTCCCAAAGGTGTGTTTCAGAGGACCTCGAAAAAAGCCAAAAGTTTTAGATGGATAATTCGTTTGTTTATGAAGATATCATAACCAAATTAGGCACTCGGAAGTTTTTAAGAGTTCCCAAGCACTACACCAGATTTGATCAAAATCTCTCCCAAAGGAGCAATCGGTCAAAAACACGTTTTTTGTACAGAATTCGTTGTTTTGTTTGTTTGTGAAGATATTGTAAGCAAATTTGGCATTAAGATGCGCTTTAGAGTACCTAAGCACTGTACCAAATGTGGTCAAAATCGGTTGACTATATCATATAGTTCCCAAAGGACCAATCGGTCACAAAAACGTTTTTTGTACAAAATTCGTTGTGTTTCGTTACTATGTATATGAATAGTCCCAAAATTCGTTTTGTTTCGTGTGTTTATGAAGATATCGTAACTAAATTTGGCAAATAAATATCTATTAGAGTTCTGAAGCAATATCCCGGATTAAATTGCACAGGTACAGGGTATCCTAAAGTACAGGGTATCCTAAAGTCGTCCGCGCCCGACTTTAACGTACGCCATCTTTTTTTGTTTGGTTATAAAAATATCGTAACAAAATTTGACAAAGAAATATATTTTCGAGCTTTTAAGAAATATATCGGATTTGATTGCAATGTGGTGGTACAGGGAATCCCAAAGTCGTCCGCGCCCGACTTTAATGTACGCCATCTTCAGTACATGGTATAAAAAATAACCTGAGTGTAGGCGATTCTCAAGCTGGTATTAGTAGTAAAGTACTAGCTTTAACTTTATTTTCTCTTATTGTCAATGCTTGATATCTTCACCATTTTGACTCTGAAAAACGGAACAAGCTTGAACCCAATCGGTCGATCGAATAATTTAGTAAAAAATATTTATGCAATCAAGTTTTCATTGTAGTTCGGCAATTAATGGGCATCCAATATTTCAACTTATTTATTTGTTAGTATCAAATTAAACTTCCAAGCGGCTACAACATACAAAACGCATTTTTAAACGACATATTGGTTACTTTGGCCTTAATTCTGCTGTTATGGCCATGTAGCTTTGGTAATAAACTCATATTTCAAAACATCAATTGTTAAAGCTATGACAATAAGTATATTGAATTTAAAAAGTGTGAAATTAAACTTATTGGCCGTGGTGAAACTGCTATAAACGTTCACGGAGCTCTCTATCACAAAGTTGACAATGCTTCCGTTAATTTGAGCATTTTTAAGAAATCAAATGGATTTTTACCATTCATGGTCAATCAGACATTGGATTTTTGTTACTACATGCGTAATCCAAAGGCTTATGATATTTTTAATGCAATACATGAAACTTTTATAAGTTATTCCAATATCAATCATACATGTCCCTATGATGTGAGTATTAAATTTTGGAATGAATGATGATTTAATTTAGACATATTGATTCCTTTATTACAGCATGCCCTTTTAATTGATCGTATGGTTTATAAGAAATTATTCGTTCCCGAAATTCCTATGCCAACTGGCGTATATATGTTAAAATTTAAGTTGGGTGCATATAAGGTCTATCGTGCTGAAATTAACATTTATGTGGCTCGCTCCGAAAAATAATGTCCAACGAGCCAAATGAGCAAATAATTAAGTGATCTAAAAATCATTAAAAAGCTTAAATAAACCAATTAAAAAAGTTGAACACATTTTAATTACTTATCTAGTCATTGGTCCACCGATCATCACTAAGGCATATTAAACAGTACATCATCATTAAAAAATTAAATTTGCTTAAGGTAATACAATGTTACTTACTTCAATAACTTTGAACCTTATATTTGAGTAAGTTAAGGCCGAACTGGACACTAAGATTACACTAGCTTACACGAAAAAAGAACCTTCATAAAAAAGTGGTTTTAAGGGTAAATTGGGGTCGAGAAACACGAAAATGGCAACCTTTTTTTTCTTAAACACCGATTTCGAAATATTTTAGAATAACATGTTTTTGGTCTCTTATTTCAGTTATTCGTCAATATCTCGAGAACAAAATTTTGTATCGACATAAAAGATCGAAAGGTATTGATGCACTCTTTACAGTGATATATAATTATGTATAGATTGGGTAACAATTATAGAAGTTGCAAGCAACAAAAGTCGAAAAATCTTGTCATTTTTGAAAATTTTTCAAAATTACAAATATAATTATATGCATTGTAGACTTGGGACCACTTTTCATTGATAATGAGAAAGGCGAGACTGTTACACACATTACATAAAAATGTCACGAAAAGATTACCTCAAATGGGATGGCGCTTACCTCAAATGGGATGACATGAGAAACTATTGATTGTAACCAAATTTTACGAATATGTAATTTCGTAAATTGGTGACTTATTCGCTCATGCGATTTGACGTTCATCACACATGCAATTAAATTGCAACAACACGAATTTTCCGGGAACCCCTTAGTAAATCGTTAAACTGTAGAGCAGCGATGGGCAGTCTCCTATTTTACATAACATGCGTGGCACAAAATTCTGCCGCATCGCAGTCGGCTCACGCACTGCGTAAGTGAGACACTTTTCTCTCTCGTTTGTGCTTGATTTTTTAGCTTGCGCTCTTGTTCGCTCTTGCTTACTGCGCTGTTTACTTACACAAAGTAATGTTTGTTTGTATGAGTTTTGCCTGCCACTGCTGTAGACTATGATAGGAGCCGCTGTGTGGGTAACAAAATTGATCGCGAAAGAATAGATTTGGACGGCGATATGAATGAACTCAGAGTAATTGTAGGGTACGACAAGAAAATGAGCTTAGAGATGAATTGAAACGTGGTTAAGTGAAAAGTTCAGCATGTAACTAGGATAGAAAAGAAATTAAATCGAGAATAAAGTAAAGTATTATAAAGTTATAGAAAAGGATAATGTAAGCCTAGTGGGCATGGCCTCACTGGTGCCAAATATGCTAGCCATATTATTGGCACGCGGAAGATTCGCCTGCCAATCTACAAAATTCCCACCTAGTCGCGCATAGATACGGCCAAGGAGATCTCTCTCATTGACGTAGTCTCTGGCGATCATACGTGAGCATAAAGTATTAAAAGTTATTTTCAGCCACTGCCCAGCGGAACCGTCGAAATATATAGTACATACGTATGTAGAAGTGGTAAGCTTGCACGCGGGGTAAAGTATGACTGCTAACCCCTCTGCGCTGCCAAGTGTCTCAGTAGACTACATTTTACATATAAGTCGTTCCTGGCTTAGACTGAGCTTAGACTTCAGCCCCAGAACTTCCCTACTGTCGTTGTCAAAAAAACACTAACTAGCTTCAACATATGGGATTTTTTAATTTATATCTTGGGTCTAAAACCAAATTTTCGTATTTGGCAGGGTATTAGAAATTATCCCACATGATATGTGGTTTATGCCATTTTTGCATGGTAACTTTGTTGCTATCGCCTGTAGGCTCAATAAAGGATAGATTTTCGAGCCCTAGTGACACAGAAGCTTTTGTTTCCACTATGAAATGTTACTCGATTGTACCATCCCTTGCGTTACAAATATAATATTTGAGCTGGTAAACTCTGCAATATATTTTACATCACTTTGATTCTATTTAAGCTCATTGTAATTATATAATGTGGATTTGCGATCTCATCAAGCGTTAAAAAAAAAACACAAATTACAGCATATATTTAGAATTAAGCTTTTAAACCCAAAAACAGTTGTATTCTGCTTCGAATAGTAATCAATACCGTAACCGAAAAGTAACGGTTAACATTAAAAATCGTTCGACAACCGTTATGTGACCTATATATCAAAGGCAGTGCAACTTTTCATAGATCTATATGTTTTTATATAATCCGGGCATGCCTATCAACCATAATTATATGGGTTTTGCAATTTAAAGT
The DNA here is from genome assembly GCA_018150985.1 of Chymomyza costata. NCBI lineage: Eukaryota > Metazoa > Arthropoda > Insecta > Diptera > Drosophilidae > Chymomyza > Chymomyza costata. Next base: position 192,368 of record JAECWU010000033.1, read on the forward strand.
TCAAAGTGGTTCAATATGAAACTTAACCTTATACTATATGCCATATTGTGCCCACCAATTTTCCAGATGCTATTGATGCCAAAATTTATCCAAATTTATCGATTCGCAACGTGTTACCTTTAATGGTGATCGATACAGAGCGATGATCAATCAATATTTGTTTCCAAATTTACGTGACATCGATGTCGAAGAGTTATGGTTTCAACAGGATGGCACTACGTGGCATACGGCGACCGCAACCATTGATTTACTGAAAACTCAATTCGGTGAGAAAGTTATTTTAGGAAATGCGCCCACCAACTGGCCGCCGCGGTCGTGTGATTTGACCCCTTTAGATTATTTTCTTTGGGGACACGTCAAGTCGTTGGTTTATGTAGACAAGCCAGCAACAATTGACGACTGGAAAACGAACATTAAACTTGTCATTACTGAAATATGGCCCCAAATGCTCGGTAGTGTGGAAAAAAATTGGACCCACAGGATGCGCTTTGTAACTCGTAGTCGTGGGGTCACATGCCAGAGATCTTTTTCAAATATTAAATAATACAAAAATATCTATTTAATAAAACCATATTTTGGGTCATTACATTAGTTTTTCTATGTTTTATTTAAGTTTGAAATCCGGACGCACTTCAAAAAACACCCTTTAGATAAAATTCATCATATGTTATTCGGCCGTGCTCCGTAAAACGGAAAAACCAAAACGAACAATTTTATTCGGATTCGTTTTTGCGTGCTCCGGAAAACGACAGATATTTTTGTTACAAGGGAAATTATCAGCTATCGATAAAAATTCGTTTTGGGTTGTGCATGCTTTTTTTGAATTGAGTCAGAAAAAATATAATTTAAAATAATTGTCAATACATATCTAACTTGAAGTTGGCATAAATCATATCTAAGAATACCAAAGAATATTTAAATAATTATTTAAGTATAAAAATCGTACTTTCTTAAACTTAATTTGGCGAGTCGTTTTAATACATCTTGTAAAAAAACATTCGGTTTAACAACATACAAAAATCGTTTTGATAAAATTGGAAGCACTTAACATTCGGTTTCAAAACGAATTCGAATAAAATGGTTGGATTCGTTTTCCGGAGCACGGCCAATCATAAGGGTTTTCCAATTGTCTGGCATTACGGCAAAATAGCCAAAAGGCAAATTGAATTACAAGTAGTTACACAAAAAAAAATTTGCATTTACTCACGACCCAAAACCTTAACTGCACAAAACTTTCAATTGTTGCCCAAAAAGTGCTTCCACTCTGGTTAGTTTTCATACTCGTAAGTCGGGCATTCTTGCCTTTGTGTCCCTCGGGCGTTTAAGCCAGATAAAGGTTACAACATATAGTTTTTAATTTTTTTTTTTAAAGACAATACTCAAGAGTTTTTAATTTCAGATAGGTTAAACCTATACCTAAAGGTGCAAAGGAGATAGTTTCTCAGAGTTTATTCGAGTTGAGCAACGAAACTTTCAGATTAGATTCGTTATTATATCACAAGAAACAAGACTATTTTATTTTTTCGATATTTAGTGGCGGGAATAAAATGGTACAGGGTATCCCATGGTCGGGCACCGCTTCAACAGTATTTAATCCAAGCAATGACATTGATATCAAGTTTATAAATATTTTATATTGATTTAAATGGGGTTGATAGGCAAAGTTTATTACGATAATAATAATATTTGGCTGTAGCTTTCGGAGCATCCAACCGTTTAAAATACAATTTGCACCTACGCAGGAATCGAGTTGTAGTTTTGTTTCTTCAAAATTAGGGAAAATAAACCACAACATTTTATTTGGGTTAATGCAAATAAAGAACTAAGTCGCACCTTTTGGTAAAATTTCAACCTCCTGGGTCTTTTTTTGGGCTTCGAGAAAAAGGTAACATGGGCAAATTGGGCTGGCAGATGGTCTAAAATTGATTCATATCTTTTGGCTTTTTAATTGTTGATGTGAATCGTTATCCATGCTAAGGCATTTGGTATAGAGAGTTTCTAATCTGCTGTGATTTCTTTTACAGGGGATACAAAAATTGCATACCCTTAAATATCTTTGAAATTGTTCAACAGCGCCACAAAAGCAATAAGTTATAATTTAGCACAACTAAGTACTGCATTTAAAAAATAATTAAAATTTGGACATCAATGCAGACCATTAAAATATCAAAGGAGTTCCGACAATATACAGTTTCAACTGTAAGGTCCAAGTAATAACATGGAAGCACGCTTTTTACATGGCATCACTTTATTGCTGTTGGTCTATAAGCAAGGTCTTGCAAATGTTTTCAAAGTGACTAAAATGGAGTGCAAGGTTTTTGACAGGTCAAATATCAGCTTCAAAAGATGTGAATTGGTACCTAATAAAAATGGTGACATTGAGGCAACTACATATTTATATTTCTAATCTATACAAAGATCCTATTGATGATATAACTGTAAGTTTTAGTTTTTTATGTAATTCGAAAGCAAACGATTAAAGAAATATTTTAACAGCTCAATCTTCTGTTCTACAAAGATGTTAAACCAAACAATATTATCTTGGTCAATAACACAATAGACGTTTGTCTATTTATGAGCAAACCGAGATCTTTCAAATTAATGAACTTGCTACTCTCCCCGCTTCGCAAGTACACAAATGCAAACCACTCATGTCCCTATCAAGTATGTTATGTATCTGAAGATTTACAATAATTTACTATTATACAAACAATAGTATTTTTTTATTTAAGCACGACTTTATCATTAACAAATATATTTTTGATACAAACACCCTGGGAAATATTCCCGCGCCCAGTGGCGTCTATGTCTTTGCTGTAAAAGTAGCAACTTTTAAGATCTGGAGAGGGATGGTAAAGATTTTCATGATTAATAAATAAAAGCTTTCAAATTGTATATATTTTTTCAAAATTAAAAACTTGTAGGTTGCTTTTTATAGAACAGAATTTAGCACCACGGTATTCTCTACCTGGCGTAAGAGGTCCCTAAAAGAGAACTAGTCAGATGCAGGCATACTTACCATCACATTGAGCCTGAGGCACATTTTAACATCTTAAAGATTTTCCAAAGATCAGTGTATGCGTTTGGTTACCGGGTCTGGACACAACCGCCGGTGTTAAAGAAAAGTCCATTACTAACGAATATCCAAACACAAGTGCCAAAAACCTCACCTTTTTTCAAATGCAAAAATATAAGCAACGAATGGGTCTCAGCGATGACATGATCCAGGATCGGAATGCCTGCAGACGAAAGCTGAGATCGCATACCCACACCTCAGGAGGAGCATAAGCGAGAAGAAGAAGAAAAAGGTAGCTGATGCGATCTGAATGTGGTTTACAGTCTATCAAAGATTTTAGTGCATTTCGTGACAGGAGAAATCAACCCCTCCTGATCGTGGTTCGTTGTACTTTTTAGCAGAGTAGAGAAACGTGAAGTTGTCGGTTGTTTTGAGCTCTCCGTAGTCAGCCCATCTTGTTTCCGATAAGCCAAGAATATGTAATTTATAATTCGCGCACTCCTTGCAAACTTGCGCTAGTTTTGAGGCTTCCAAAAGTGTTCTGACGTTCCAAGATCCGATTCGTGTCCTTAATTTCATGCCAATGTTTGTCATCGAAAAATCCGGCCGATTTCTTTGTATTGTTGCAGTTTCAGTAATGTGGTTTTGTTAAGACAATGCGCACTATATTGAGGGCCGTCCCTGACATGGAAACAGACGCCCTCCTGGGGGCTTTTTGGCTGCCAAAAAGGCTCAAGGATTTCAGGAAGTTACAGTATCCTTTTGATACGTTTTTTGGGCTACACCGTTGGCCTGTTGGCTCATCCGCTGTGATCCCTGTTGCACGATCCTGCTCCACCAATCATGCAATTTCTCTGTCTGACCCTAGAACACAAATATGTTGTGATGGCTCAGAACAGATACCCTTCGCCGAGCTTAGCCCATGAGTCGACATGGTTTCCCAGGGTGTGGCGCTTGAAGCCAAAGGCAAAGAGTTAGGTTTTGGGTGAGAGACAGGTCCTTTCAGCGACTGCTTGCAATATGCAGTCCGACTGCTTACAGGATAAGGTACTCTCTCTACCCGACGGCCTACACCCCAAGTAGCAATAAATATTCTATCAAAAAATGATAAGCATGTTTTCGTTTATTAAGCTCAAATAAGATTAAGCACCTCAGTTTTCACTGCGCAGTGTACCTAAAAACATGGAAAAGTGCTTTATATCTACTTGTATCCATTTAATACTGATTATATTTTAGGTACGCTGTACTTTACAAAGGCGTTTTTGATCATATTACCGTAGGGTTTAGAATGTTCATTTCAATCCAAAGATATGCATATTTAAAAAAACATAATCTTCGGCCGAGCTTCGGAAAACGAATGTATTTTGTGCGTTTTCGTTTTTGCGTGCTCCAAATTCCCTATTTTTCGCTGTTGATATCTGCTTAGATTTTCCGTACTCTTTGTTAGCACAGCTACCATCCGATTGAAATAAACCACGACTAAGTAATTACAAGAGAAATTAACTTTATGCATTAAAGAATCCTCTTTCAGCAACATTAAAATTGTATATAAATAGCTAAAACATTGTAATTTGTTAGACAAAATCGAATTCACATTATTCAAATTGAGTCGTAGGCCATTGCTGCTAATACATTAGTGTCCTGTTGTATAATATACTTAAATTAATAAATAATTAATAATGTTATGCAAGACGAAAACCACTTATGCACCATATGAACGTATGCCAAAATTTCGATTGTGCATCCTATTTTTTGGGTTGATTTCGATAAAAATAATTAAAAATAATTTTTAGTAAATATCTTACTTGAAATTGAAATAAATAGAATCTAAGAATATCAAGTAATATTTAAAAAATTATGTAAGCTTTATCCAAATAAATTACTTGTAGTTATAAACTAATGCGTGACTCGAGCCCGGTAGGTAAAGTGACTGGGATTTACAATACAATGTTTGAAAAGGAAGTACGAATGAAAATTAAACAATATACATATTAGAAAAATTGTGAACCCTGTACCTTTTTTCTCGAAAATATTTGATTCCTCCATGTTCCTTCTAAGAACTTTACAATAGGAATTTTAATTTTTTTTGGTGCATATCGATATTTATACCTTTAAGCTCCGTAAATTTTTACCGATTGTAATAAGAAGCGAAAGTTACGTCGCGACGCGGTGGCATCAACTGGTTAGAGTAAAAGTTTCATGTTTTACAATTATTTAAGGTAGGCAACTTTATAAGGCAAAGTCGGTCAGAATAAGACCGAAAGCAGATATTTGGATCCCAATTTAGGCCGCGATGTGTAAAAAGAACGAACTTTTGTATCAACTCTATCTTGTCCCACAAATTCAAGAGCAGTATCCCAAAATAAGAAGGCCAAGAGAAATATAAAGCAGTTTATAATGGTTGTTAAACTCTTTAGACAAATGCGAGAAACCCTATAGCTTTATTTACAATATTAAACTTAAGCTTTTGCGTTGTAAGGGTAAGGACTCGTTAAGTAAGTAGCTAAGGATAAAATGTCATAATTTTACATTTCATCTTGTTGTTGAAGAGTTGGTTGATATTACTCCGATATTATCAAAATCAAAAGTTTACGTCATCCGCATACATAAGAACGACGTTACTTAAGGGAGATCATTTATGACTAGGATAAAAAGCTTATGGCCTAGATGCCTAACTTGAGGCTTTCCAGAAGTGACCGTAATTTCTTTAGAAGTGAATTTGAAAACCCCAAACGTAAAAGTTTAACTAGGAGACTAACTACTGTTCTAAAGTCTGTATAAATGACATTAGTTTACAATTTGATCATAAAACCGTGATTAAAAGGGGACGAAAATTCTTAGAGATAAGTAGAAGTCGACCAATGTTTCAGAAAGCCAATTGGGAGACAGAAATTAAAGAACTACAGTACTTATGCGATTGTGATGTGAGAATTCTTTCAAAATCTTGATGATAAGTGGCAATACTACAGTAGCTCTTAATATTAGACTTGAAGCCATTTTTAATGGATAGCGATTATGATCGATTCTTTTTCGGTAGACGGATGTTTAGTGACATGTATAGGTAGCAGGCATAATACTTTAAAACACGACTTGTCACGTCATCGGAGCAAGAAGACAATGAAGATTGAAAAAGTTCACAAATATATGTCTGCGATCCCAGCATTGAGAGCATGCCTGTTATCGTAATGTCGTAAATTGAATTTGTTTTAATCTGTGGTAGTTTCTTTCTAATCATCTTAAATCGGATTAGGTTTGCACTTTTTTAACTATTTCCAGAACATTGCTAACAACAGTAAAAAGAATTTCTGTTCAGTTCTGTTCTAGTTAGCTAATAACAAATTAGAAAAAGATGTCACTGGTTAGTAAAGTTTGTTAGAAATCTTAGTAAAGTCTATAAGGATGTATAAGCTTTATATTAATAAAACAATATCAACCATTTTAGTAATACTTGAATTAAAACCACTTAATGAACATTCAAAATATTGCGACGAAATATGGAATATGAAACCAATTTTTAAAAAGTTCCATTAAATAAATTCAGTTAAATTATTGATTGAAAACAACTGCAACAATACATAGCTTTTTTTTAATCTACGGGCTTTAATATTACGGTCCCTGGTGCCCCCATTCACTAGAAATGAATCAACAAGCTATTTAAGATCGTTTAAATTCGTTGATAATGATTAAAACACAACAAAATTGGGTACCATATCAACTGAAGCCGAAAGGTATTGAACGCCAATTTAGCACAAGCAAAATACTGCTTGCCGGGCATATCGAAGCGGAGTGATGAAAAATGGATCCGCTACGATAACTCAAAGAAGAGATGCTTCAATAGCGGCACCCAAAATGAATGGTTTTGGAAAAATACTCATGCTGTGTATTTGATTGAATCCGCTTGGGGTCATGTATCGTTAGTTGCTCAAATCGAGCGAAACCATGACACGAGCTCTTCATCGAACACTATTTATTTGATTTGGCTGAACAGGACACAATTATTCTCCAGTCAAAAGTTATTTGAAATCACTTAATTGGGTAGTTTCTAACACTAGCTTTGTTCGATGGATCATGGTCAGTCTGAGCTTGGCTCTATATCATATGAAGATATAAAGAGTCATATGAAGATATAAAGAGTAGTATCCGTAGTAGTATCCAAAAAAAAAAGGAAAAAGTTGTGTCTAGGACTTGGAAATACTTTGCATAAATCGTTGCGTACCATTCTTTTCTCAATAAATTCCTAATTTTTTCCCATAATTTTTTATTAAAAAAAAATTCTTCGTTGCTTATTAAGACACAGTACACAGCACCGCAAAAAGCCCTGAAAAAAATAAAGCGTCATATAAATAAAACCCTATCAAAATTCTTAGGGCTAAGAATTTAGTTCTCTGGTACGCAGCCTTGTTGTCCACCAGTGCTGCACATTTTGAGTAATTGACAGCCCTAAAAACAAAAAATTAGGGTTGACACACATAGGCCATTTATCGATTTTAAATTATGCCATCTACATGTCGATTGCCCAAAAATGGGCAGCACTGTTTGCTCACAAACTCTACGCATACCATCCTTTTTGCGTACAAAATAAAATGCTGTTTTTCTTTCAGGGCTTTTTACGAGGCTTCGTTCTGGCCTTGATCCTTAGGGAATTTTGCAGTACATACTACTTACTACCAACCTAAATTCGAATCATCTTGTGGCTGCTAGTTCAGGAGCTAAGTTGGGCTAAAAAGGGGCATAAAACGGAAATAACTTATAAATGACTAGGCATCGCTTTATTTGATAATCATCATACGATTTCGTTTGAATCTTTTTGAAGAATCGCAATGCAGCGAACTATTCCAATTATGACTAAGAATAGTAGTGCATGAAAAATTCACATAAACACTTCATACATCATGTTTCGAGCACATTGGGTTTATTGTAAAATAAAAAGCCACATCCATAATAAAAGATCCGTTACAACCTAGGGCTACCTCCTGATCATCAGATAGATTACCTGTAGAATGATAAGCCGGAAGAGAAAATCCTGTGTTGCATTAGTGCAAGTTCAAGAGTTCAATTGATATGTAGATGGCGCCTTTTAAAATAGATGGCGCCAGCAGTAAAAAAAAATAAATAAATTTAAAAATAAGCTGTTGGATCAAATGTGTAACAAAAACAATAAAAAGTGAAAAAATGTATGCTTCATAACTTTTCTTATGAACAGAAGTGCAATATGGGAGGATATTATACCGGAGAGTGTTACCGCTTTTACGTCCAAGGGAGCATCCCATAGTGACAGCGATTAAAAAAAACTACACAAACTCGCCTGCCGAGTTATTATCCTGGCAACACACTTCCGCCGGGGCCGGAGTAAATAAATATTGAAGCCATTTACTTTTTCCTTCATAAATGTTTGTTTAGTTATTTATGGTTACTAAATAAAATAAAATGACAAATGTGGCAATTTGAGAGAAAAAGAGAGACATCAAATCTGGTGACTGAGAGTGCCACACGGTGATGATAAATAAAAATTAAAAATTAAAATTAAAGTGAATATTTGATCAAGGTAGTATAATTAAAGACAAAACAAAATCTTTTGCATTTTATCGAGGTATTTTGAAAAAAAGTAAGTGGCTTTACCCTTTTTTCAACAAAAAATTGGCACATCTATTCCAACTAAAATAAACTAATCTAAACTTTTTTCGAACTTTTTTCTTTGTTCAATGCCTTTTTCTTCCCAAGCCGTTTAATTAGATGGCCCTCCACTTCCCTTGTCAGAGCATTTTGGCAAGAAGAGATTGTTGCTGCTGCTAACAGAATAACTTGATGCACTTTAATTTTTTGTTTTTAGCGCTAAAACAAAACAGATGATCTTACTGCTGGCGTCATCTATATGGCAAACAATGGGCAGCACTGGTAATCAAAAAGGCTGCATACAGAAGAGCAAAATGCTTGCCCCAAGAATTTTGATGGCATTTTTTTTTTATGTCTTGTTTTCTTTCAGGGCTTTTTGAGTTGCTGCGTACAGTTCTTTACCCAAAACATAGTAAGCAAATACTATACAATGAACATTCGATTCCCCAATTTTATGACAACAGAATAGAATTGTTAAAACTTTTGTTTTATTTGCGCTATATTTATGCGTATATAGTAAATAAATAGCAAAACATTTTAACTTATTATAGCTAAAGTGCTGCATTTAAAACAATTATTTGAATTTGCGTCCAATCAGCCATCAAATGTAACTAAGAGCTAAAAATATTATTAATAATTCACAGTTTCAACCGTGTATTCCGAGTAAACCATGAAACTGCGCATTGAAATTTTTTTGATACTTTTGTTTTTTAAACAATGTTTAGGAAGTAAATTTAGGGTCAAGTCCATAGAATGTAAGAGCCTTGACAGGTCTTTTTCTTTCTTCGAAAAGTGCGAGCTTAAGGCAAATAAAGAAGGTCTGACGGAAGCCTCTGTCTTTGCAGCTGTGCTCTATAAAGATCCCATAAACGATATAACAGTAAGTTCTTGTATTATCGAAGCCCAATTCTAATATATTTTTTTAATAGTTAAATGCCGCATTGTATAAAGATATAAAGAAAGGCAATGTGATGTTTTTCAATGATTCGATAGATATTTGTCGATTTATGAGTGCACCAAAGAGATTTAAAATTATGTACAGGCTGCTTTCTCCGATTTTCAAGTATACCAATGCAAACCATTCATGTCCTTATCAGGTATGTATCTAAGTTTAAACAATTATCACCAAACAATGATTATATTCATTTTGAATTTTAGCAAGACATGGTTATAAAAGGATTCGTTTTCGACGAGAATATACTATCAATAGTACCTGTGCCTGATGGCAACTACGTCGTTGTCTTCAGGATAGCTGCTTTTAAGGTCTGGAAAGCAATAGTGAAGCTATACACATCAAAAAACGAGTAGCTTTAACCAAAAAAATACATAAAAGTTTAATGCTGCAATGTTTAAATTTGAAATACATGATTATTGGACAAAAAATATTTTAATTTTTTGCAGACATTTATCGTCAATATGCACTCCGTATTGTTGTTGTATGAATCCTAACGTGCTGATTTTATTTTATTTTTTTTTGTCCGAGGCCAAAAATGTGCCTCATCAGAAAAATATTTAAATAAAGTACCAGCTAATATAGGTATTTCAACAACTAGAATCGGTTGTTGAGTATTGATTACGCCCATAGCCCAAAAGTCACAAAAATTGATTTCCGACTTAAGAAGCCAAAAATTTATTTTTAATCTCCTAATAGTTCAAGCTCTTTACTATTATATTAGTTTTTGTTTGAATCTTGAAGAACTTTCTAAAAATAGAGAGCCAAAACGGAGTGCTAGAGTGCATGCACAAAGTTTTAAAAAACATCTAGGGACATCATCGGGGCCAGGAGAAAACAAAAAATTAGGATTATTACGAAAGTTAACACGAATGCAGACAAGATAATTAAGTAAACAAAGGCGGCTTCGAAGAAAGCGTCGAAACAGAACAAGCGATAAAGAAATAAAAAGCAGCATATAATATGCATTAGAAATTATTGATGGAAAGCTCAAAGTCCTCAATAGACAACAGATATTAGCATCTAACAACAGACAGAAATAGATTAGGACCAACTAAGTTAGTATTACTGAAAACAGCGACACCAAGGAAAACGAACAGTAGGCTGACCATAGTAACGAACATGTTTATGTGCTTTGTAGGATTGGATGGTACAGATCATCAGGCAAGGAAACCGGACAGACTCTTACAATTTCGGAATCCCAATCATCATTGACAAAGACAGCGTCTAACATAATAGTTATTGATGGAAAGCTCAAAGTCCTAAAAAGACAACAGATAGGAGAAGCTAACATCAGACAGGAATAGATTAAGACCAACAAAATTAGTATTACGAATGGGTATTACGAAAACGCCGAAACCAAGGAAAACGAACATGAGGCTGACAATGGTAAAACACATGTTAATGAATGCTAATGTGCTTTGCAAGGTCGGATGGTACCGAAACCAGACAATCATTGACAAAGGCAGCGTCAAGCATAATGCAGACAAGTATGATTCAAATTTAAAAAATCGATGTGCCAGATTATTTCAAGCTTTGGCATCGGGATACAGAAATAATGTGTTCCGTTTTAATAATTATGCCCCGGATACCGCTAAGGAACTGATAAAGGCGTGCCTATGCCGGCTAAAGTACATCAAATTAAACTTTACGGCCAAAACGTCATAAAAAATGAGCTGGTTTCAATTGGAGAACTCTCGGAGCTGCCGAGTCCAACAATAGGGAAATACAAAAGCTTAGATTTAGTTTCGATTAGTTTATGCTTTTCCAACAAAGGCAAAAAATATTTTAATTGTACAGAAAGAGACGTGGAAGACCCCCCAAAGTTACTTAAAGTATGATCCCAGTGACTAAAAAAGTCGATATACTCATGTCCGTCTGTCCGTTTGCCTGTCTGTCGTCTGTCCAACCGTATGAACGCCTAAATCTCAGAGATAGTAAGAGCTAGAGCAACCAAATTTCATATTAAATGCCTTATTATGTCAGAGCAGACAAGATTATATTATTTTTTTGATATCGGGGTTATATGATAAAGCTTCCAGAGGAACTCAAAAAAAAAAAAAAGTTTTAGATGTATAATTTTTTTTTTTATGAAGATATCTTAACCAAATTTGGCATTTGGAAGTTGTTTATATGTAGTACCCCAGCACAGTACCAAATTTTATCAAAATCGTTTGGCTATATCATTTGCCCCCGTAAGACCGATCGATGACAAAAAGTTTTTGGTGCAAAATTCGTCTGTTTTTCGTTTGCTTATGAATATTTCGTAATAAAATTTGGAAATCGAATGTATTTTAAAGTTCTTAAGGAATATTCCGGATTTAATTACAATTAGGTGGTGCAGGGTATCCCACCCAAAATCGTCAGCGCCATCCTTTTTTATGCGCTCCCTATATTCCGCACAAAACCAGGTTTGACTGTAATTAAAAAAAAGAACGGTTTATGTACATATATACACCACATTACAAAAATAATTTTTAGAATCATGGCCACAATTTCAGCCATCTTAACAGGAAGTATTTTTTGCGCTATATGCGCAAACACAGTGCATGGAGAAACCTTAGCATAATCAAAAATCGGGCATCGCTTTGAAAGATCCTGCATTTAAAGTATCGAAAAAAACAAATTTGATATAATTCACTGCATTCATCACAATTAATTCATCGTTCTTATTGTAAATCGTAGTCTTAATATCTACTTTATCATTGGGGTATTTTTCCACAAATATATAAAAATAGACTAGTTGGTCTCCAAACGGAAAGATTATAAAGTGTAACTTACTATGACATTTTATTTTAAAAGGTAAAATATGCAAAGTCAAAAATTACGAAAAAAAATTGTTTAACGAAATTAAAAAGATCGATTTAGTATGTGGATCGCTTCACTTATTTTCTACCATGTGATTTTAAAAAAAAAAAAAAGTTCGGTTTACAAACAGTTGGAATGAGATTAAAAAAATTGGCTTATTATTTAAATATTGCTAACAAATTTTGAGCTTTTAAACCGAAATTGTGCAGTTGTTTAAACATCATGAAAATATATTTTCAATTTTTAGCTTATATGTATAAATTTTTGTATTATAATTTAACTTAAATGACAAGTGTGTATCCAACCATTAAATACAGACAAAACTCCAAAAATGCATTGAAAATTTGGCAGTCGCAACTTTGAAAATTAAATAAAAACATGCCGCTCCGCTTTGTAGTTTGTGTTTGTTTATTGATGCTGAATTTAAATCAAAGTTTAGGGAACATGTTCAAGGTTACAAAAATGGAGTGTAGGAGTTTTGACAGATCCTTTGTTTTCTTTAAAACGTGTGAACTAAAATCGAATCAAGATGGTTTAATCGAGGCCAGCATATATGCATCTGTGCTTAACAAAAACCCTCTCGACAATATTACTGCAAGTTGAGAGAAATTTTCATAAGTCTTAGGTTTTTCATCAAGTTTTTTCAGATGAATGTCGCCTTTTATAAAGACCTTAAGACAAAAATTATAATGCTGGCCAATGGCACCGTTGACGTTTGTCAATTAATGAGCAAACCAAAAACCTATAAAGTGATATATGTTTTACTATCCCCACTCATGAAGTACACAAATGCGAACCATTCGTGTCCCTTTCAAGTATGATTCGGAATTATAAAAATTACAAAATTATAACAATTTTCTATTTTAAGCACGATCTAATCATTGATAGATTTGTTTTTGATGAGAAACTCCTATCAACTATACCCGCACCTAATGGCGACTACGTCTATGCCGTAAAAGTAGCAGTATTTAGAGTATGGAAAGCAATGGTAAAGATTTATTTTTATAAAAATTAAAAGCACTAATGAATTAAAAAAATTAAATTGTATTAAATAATTGATTAGTTTGATTTGAAGTTAAGCCTAATGGCCAATGTCACTGTGAACGGACATTGAGTCTTCACCCTGGTCATCATACCAGAAATCTATGACGATAAGTTTGTACTCAATAATATTGACTACGAATAGATATCGGGTCGCACACAATGGTGTAACCAGAGGGGGGAATTTTTTATGCACATATAAAAGACCTACTATTACTATTAATTAATAAATATTGTTACAATATAGGGTGGGTCATCGGTTGGTTTGTTTGTTAAACACTCATAATTCGAAACACACCCGTTCGAAGTGGATACTCTTCGACATATATCACAGTACAGTCGTACTATGGTCGTTCTGTAAAAAAAACATAGTTGAGGCCAGCGTAGACGAGTCGCCGGGAAAATAGACACGCCATCATTCGCAAGAATTACATCTTGCTAGGACCACTTTGCTTCGAATTTTGCATGCGAATCTGCATAAAAAACGCTAACACGATTCGAATGGCACCACAATTGAAGCCCACGGACCATTATCAGCGTCGCTTGTTCGTTCAATGGGAGCACAGCCAGAGGAGTTTTCGTCAGGAATCGTCTTCAGAGATGAAACCCATTTCTACCTCTCTAGTTACGTCAAAAAACAAAACTGCCGCATATGGGGCGCTGAAAATCCAAGGAAGCATCATGAGAATCCACTTCACCATCATTGGGCCATACTTCTTTGAAAATGAGGCCGGCCAAGCGGTTACCGTCAACTCCTATCGCTACAAAGACACGATAACCAACTTTTTGATGGTATGGATGCGAACGAGCCTTGGTTCCAGCAAGATGTTACAATCGCATTATTGCGTGGCAAGTTCGGCGGCTATTTCACGTAACACCTATCACAATTGGGCGGCTAGATCGTGCGATTTGACACCGTTGGAGTATTTCTTTGAGATTTTTTGAATGGCAAAGTGTATTCCAATAAGCCAGAACAACAATTAGTTTTTATTTAACTGCTCTTATTTTGCAACGCGAAAAGTTTGTGTGTCAAATTTGAATGTGGAAAAAAAAATAAACAACGAGTTTGCTTGAAATTTGGGGTTTTCAATAGAATAACGGCAACGGAATCATTGAAAATATTATAAAAGTATTTTGAGGTATCTACTCTATTGAGAACGCATGTTTTTGAGTGGCATAAAGCATTCAATGAAGGTCGCGAAATCGTAGAAAAATTGCCTCATGCAATTCGTAGCTTTGAGAGACACTGAAAACTGAAAACACCCTAAAAGCCAAATCCTGGATCCGCGGCTGATACCAGCAATGCATTTAGGTGTCTGCGTTAGCACTACAATCTCATATGACGTATACAGTTCGGTACATGGTATACAACCATTAAATTTACAGCGCTCTTTCTATAAATGTTGTTTTAATAATAAAAAAGCTTATTTCACAGACTTTAAATAAAAAGATGGCGTACTCTGTACCACCGCATTTTATTTAAATCCATTATATTGCTTAAGAACTCCAAAAGATATTTTATTTGCCAAATATATATATATATTCCTGTATATAAATCATATATATATGATGTAGGCAAACGACTTTGGTACATTAATTAGGAACTATAAAAAACTCCCGAATGCCAAATTTGGTTACGATATCTTCATAAACAAACGAAGTATCCATCTAAAACTTTTGGTTTTTTTCCTTTAAAACACCCCTCTGGAAGCTTAATAATATATCCACGATGTCAAAAATATAAAATAAACTTGTCTCCCCAGACATAATAACACATCTACTCTGTAAATTTGGCTGAAATTCGGATTGCACAAACTTAATATACTTTTTGTACCATAAGGTACAGGGTATAATGATTTCTAGGAAAACTAACCTCATGATGAACGCTACTATTTGTTATAAATAAATTAAACTAACTGACAATTATTTAACATTATTATTTTTGGCCACGTTGCAACGAGTTGATGCATTTTTTGAAGCAGCGTTTGCTATAATTGCTTCTAAAATATCAGTGTAAAAATGTATTTTTATGTAAAACATTTTAAAATATGTGGGCTAACTGAGTCCGTTAGCATATTTTTTAACTTTGGAAAAAATCACATAAAAAGAAGTAAACCGCGAAATCCGGGGAAGAGCCTCTTAGTATTATATAAGTACGACTTAAATATGCAGTTTTTGCTTTTACAATATAAATAACATTGATCTCTATATTATCGTTGACCGCTCGTATACTAAGTGTATCATGCGCATACAGTCACCACCTCACGTGGTAAGCGAGCACCACGAACGGACTACTCCACTTACAGCACTAGTACAAATTTTGTATCTGCTGGTAAGCAATGTGGGATTAACTTTTGTATAATTAATTTTAATTTTTAAGAATTTTATGAGTGGCTTACGTTTTCGCGGCATACTTTAGTTATAAATTTTTTCTTTTTCTATTTAACAATATGTTTACTAAATAGAAAAATATTTTACCTTAAATGCAGCACTTAAAACTATTATTTGAATTTGCGTCTAATCAGCCATTAAATAAGCCTTGGTTATATTGCCAGAAGCTTTTTCGATGTACAGTATACATTCTGCAGTCTTTACTAAAACATGGGAGAGTGTATTTTTATTTTTTTAGTATTGCTGATTTTTGAACAATATTTTGGAAATCTTTTGAAGCCAAGGAGAATGGAATGTAAGAGCCTTGATAGGTTGTTTGTTTCTTTTAAAAAGTGCGAACTGAAATCTTATCAAGATGGTCTGATGGATGCTTCAGTTTATGTTTCCATGCTCCACAAAGATCCTATTACCGATATTTCTGTAAATTTTTAGATCTTTGCGTTGGTCTAATGACTAAAGTATTGCTAAAACAGCTCAACACCATAATGTTATGCTCTACAATGATACTGTAGACATGTGCAACTTTATGCGCAGTCCAAAAAGGTTTGACATTGCGCACAAGATAATTTCTCCTCTTTTCAAGTTTACCAACGCAAACCATTCATGTCCATATCAAGTATGTATCAGAGTTTGGCAACAATGATGAAAAGCATATTAAATATTTTTAAAAATTTCAGCAAGATATAATTATTGATAGATTTGTTTTTGAAAACAACTATTTAGAAATGATATCCGCACCCGGTCAGGACTACAAAGTTGCTCTTAAAATGGGCGTTTTTTAAGTTTGGAGATTAATTGTAAAGTTTTATGTTTCTAAAAACGAAAAACATATTACAATAACTAATGGTTCACTTAGTTTTCACGCACAAACAATTATGTACTCTTGTTGAAAATATTGTAATCTATAGGCATTAAAGCTTAAATGCTGTACTTAAAACAATTATTTAAATTATAGTGTAACCAGCCCAAAGCTTTAAACGAGTATTTTGAATAGTTTTGAACCCGCGAGCCAAGTAAAAACATGCTAAAACGCTTAATTTGTTGTTTAATATTATTTTTGCTAATTTTTAAGCAATGTTCGGGAAACGTTTTCAAAGTAACCAAAATGGATTGTAAGACCTTTGACAAGTCCTTTGTGTACTTTAAGACGTGCGAACTGGTCACAAACAAAGATGGTTTAGTTTTGGCCAATATTAATATTCCTGTGGTTTACAAGCAACCCATTGACGATATAAGTGTAAGTTTTTCTTAAAATTTTGAAAGAATTTCAGCTTAGCTACATATTTATTCTATAATCAGTTTAATGTTGCATTTTACAAAGAAACCAACTCAAGACGTGACATGTTAATCAATGAAACAATAGACTTTTGTGTCTTTATGAGAAAGCCGCAAACGTATAAAATCGTTCACTTAATACTTGGCCCACTTTTTAAACACACCAATGGAAACCATACATAAAGCATGAATATTGGGGCTTTAAGAATAAAACAACCTCTTTTTTATTTACTTAAAGCAAGACGTTATAATTAATAATTTTGTTTTCGATGAAAGTACCCTGGTCCACATACCCGCACCCAATGGCGCTTACGTATTTGCTATCAAAGTCGGAGCTTTCAAAGTTTGGAGAGCCCTGGTAAAGATTCATACGTTAAAAACAAATAAAGTTTGACTTTGCATAAGTACCGGAAATATAAATACTTAAATATTTTATATAAAAATCTTTTGAAATGTAGCAAGAGCGAATTGCGAATAAAGTAACGTACATAAACGTAACACTCTGGCGCCATCTAGTGTCTTCAGCTGCAAACCGGTCAGGCTGCCACCTAACAAACGTTGACGAGTGGCAACACACATATAACACATAACGGCTGCCACTTTTATTTATTTTTATTAGCGCTTTATTCTCTTTAAATATTTAGATTTTTACTAAAGCTAATGGTTAATTATTATAATTTTACAGAGTTAAAGCAGATGCTTTCAACTGAAATATTTACAATTGTGTCATTGTTGACCTCACATACATGTATGTATTGGTGTTTGCGTTACTTAACATGATATTAGTAAGGTTAAAATGGGAAAAACCTTAAATTCAATTTAAAAATAACTTAAAAAATAAATATTTACAAAAACTAATGCTTAGAGCTAATAAATTGTTTGAATGTCTTCACACCAGCTGCATAATGAAGGTATGTAGTGTTTGGCATACTTTGAGTTTTTGAATATGTGTTGGCGCGCAATTACCCCAAACAAATGGTTTTAAAGATGATGAGTTTACTTTCAGCTGACAACTTTAACTTGCAACGCTTGAAATAATCAAAATGTGCCAAAAAAGATATACATATAGGTCATTCTTTATTGTATTGCATTTATTTTGGCTACTCACGGTTACGGTTGAATTAATGAGTTGAAAAGTCGCGCCATAAATCAACTATTTATTGGCATTTAATTCAAAAATTGTTTAATTTAGTGAGCAAAACGCACATGACTTATTTGTTTAATCCAGTTAAATCTATAAAAATTTACTTTCCATATCTACTTATGAGCAGTTTTATTTTTCAAAATGAATAATTTTGAAATAAACATAGTGCTAAACTTTTCAACTTAACAGCAAGAGTTTTTTTGTTGTTGCTTTGGTCTCTTTTTGCCGAAACCCAAACCCAAACGAATGAAAATAAATATAAAGTGTGTTTGTATTGTTTTTGTACTGTTTGTGGGCACGAAGGAAAACCAAACTTACCTTGCTATTTACATACCTGTTCGTTTCCATTTTACTAACAAATTTCATAGGCGGTAGTCAATCGCCATCACCCCGTTTACCAGTAGACAGCGGTATCGCTACTTACGCCATCGTTTACCAGTAGACCGCAGTATCGCTACTTACGCTTTTGTACACTAGTAGACAGAGTAGTAGTCGCCAGTAGTAGTCGCCAGTCTAGTATTTAGTAGGCTATTGTCCTTCAGTAAGTACTTACATCGTTTGTCACAGGTAGCGAAAAATTCGCCTTACTTTATATTGCCGTATAAAGGAGTAGAGGCGAATTGCTTTTTTTTCTTTTTTATTCGCTTTGCGTTTGTCGTTTGTCATATTTCGTTGGTCGACCGTTTACCTCGCACATTACCAGGGGTTTACAAACGATGGAAGTGCTTACCACCAGCCGTACTAGAGGGATTGTAGTACATACTTTAATTAACAGAGCGCACATAATAAATGTTTTATCAATATTAAACAATATCAAAATAAAACTTGCCGTACAATTAATGAATATGAGAGCAAGCTGTGCAAGCTCATGTTCAAGTTACCGATTTTTAGTTAACGAAAATGTAATACCAAGTAAGTATAATAGAAAAAACAATCCTTGCAACCATAAGAAGGTCTACGCTAACTACGCTCTCTATCGTGAAAAAACTGAACTACATAAGCAACATCAATTCGCTCTCGACAGCAATTGGTAACGAACGTTGCTTGAAATTTTTTAAGTTTTTTTTTGGTGTTTCTATAAACATTAATGAATAAATTTGTATTGCATTAACTAATGCACTTTTGCTTCCACCTTTAAATTAATTGTTGCTTAAGAATTTATCAAATAGTATGCTTCGTGAATTTTATTACACAACATAGTTATTAATATTAAGGATTTATATTGCTTTAAAAGGGTTCCAAATTCAAAAGTTAAGATAAAAATGCAATAATTTTATTTCTGGTAAAAATTGCAACAAACAAAAAAATCTAAAGCATAAACCGAACATATATATAGAACATGTATTTAAAATCGCAACCAAGATAAATAAATATACAGCAAATATATATATATATATTTATTGAATATAATATTTATCAATTAACGCAGCAGTTAAAAAATAAAAATGTTGCAAAAAATATTTGGTACACATTAAATGTGCTTTATATTTATCTAGTATGCTTTTCAAATTTTATTTAGTATTTTTGATATTATATCTGATATCAAATAAACAGTATTTTTCCCTTTATAACCTTAAGGTCACACTACAAACAATCAGAATTGGACGCGTTTCATTAATAATACTTTTTTCAAAATAATAGGGTGTGAAGCAGAAACGCGCGTAATAAATTGAGCTAAATGTTTTAAATGAACTTAAAGCACATTGTGAACATCAAATACAATTTTTAACTATTAAATATCGCGTACGCGCTTACCAGACGGCAAATTACGCCAGTGTGTAAAACCAATTTGCTGTCTGTAGGAAAAGTGCATTGAGCTGTTTTATTTTTGTGACAAATCGCATTTAAACCAATATAAATGTGTCTTTAATCCATTTATTGTGAATTGTAAAGCCACAAGAGTCAAAATGAGGCTGCCAAATAAGACAACGGCTGAATTTTTAATATGCTGCTGCATATTGCTGCTGGGCAGCAACAGCGTGAGAATCGTGCAAGCAGGTAAATTAATGGCATAAAAGGGTAGAGAAATATAAATTTCTTTATTAAGTGCAAAATTTCATACAAATATGAAAAGAATTAAGCATGTTGCAGTTGCATATAAATATAAATAATAAATTGTATAAGCCAAGTTTTGGGCGTGTTCTCCACGTTAGAGACTAGTCATTCATTTTTCGTTTTCTTGTGTGCTTCATTTTGAACTCGCTCTTTGACACTTGTATGATCGTATACTGGCGCTCTCTCTCTGCTGTATGATGATCCGCTCTCCGAGTTTTGAGCGTTGCTTACGAACGGCGCTGACAAAACAAAACCAACAAACTACGCCTATAAAATACGTTTCGTATTTTTAGTGTGGCTGCATTTTTCCATCACACCTACTGTGATAATAATTTTCTAATGCAACTCGTTTTAAAAATGTTTATGTTTTTATGCAGGCATTACCGGCATATTATGCCCGGACTTTGTTGCATCATCCGTAATGCTGCACAACACTCAGTTTTCCCACTACCGTCCGAGCTTCCCGGTGTGGTGCAGTGCGCATGCGGCAAAAGCATCTGCTGATTCAGCGTCATCTCGTGTTTTACACGTGTTATCTGCATTGGGTGGTAGTCCCTGACCATTTGACCATATGTCAATTGGAATGCCTTTTTCATTGAACAATTCTTTTCGAGCTAAGTGAGCATTCAAAGTTAATTCGCTAAAATTTAATGACTAAAAATAAACAATTCCTCACAGCCGACAGCAATCGGTTGGCTAATTTATTGAATTCTTATAACACATAATTGCTTGCCGCTTCGCGCATCATCCACACTTTACATTTCATGAAGCTACGGCGGAAATGGCTTTTCAAAATCGGTCACGTCATACTTATTTCATTGAGAACATTAGCCAAGATTTTTTTATTTTATTGTTTAATTTGTTAAAAAATAGAAAAAATAGCGTGTACTTGGGCCATTATGTAAAAAGTAAAGCGTCGTTCATGGGGTTAGTCGACGAAAGAAAAGTAGTTCAAATCGTATTGATTATTTTTTATTATAAAACTGTCGTGGGGCGAAATGTGCGTGCTAACTTTGTTTACCTTGATGTACCTTACACAAACAGCAGGTGCCTATAGCAAAAGCCTAGCTAAGGCGTATATCAAGATTGTCTTTTAAATTCTCTGAACTTTTGCGTAGCTAATCTTTAACACGTAAATTTGTTTCTTTAACTTAAAGTTGACTTTATCCACTGAGCCTGCTTATAAGGGTTGTTTCGCTTTGGCGTTGTTTACCTATGAACTGCACCCACGTTAACGACACTAACTTGGGGGTTGTCTATGCCAGGCCAGCGTGGCCGCAGTCAAACAATTGTCAACGCTGGGATTTCCTGCCCCTGTTGATGTGTCTTCCTGCTTGCCTGCACGTCTGAGTGGGCACTTTGCAATTGCAACATGCGCATGTTCCCCAAGAAAACAAGTCCTGCGGCAGCAGAGTGTCACACTTAACGCTTGAGCATGCTTCTCAAAAGTGCACAATGTCATGGCAACCAAATATTTATACAAATAAAAGATAGCAAGCACTAAAGAATAAATATAAAACAAACTGCTTTGTTTACCCCTTTCATGAAACTTATTGTTATTTGTGGCCTTATTTATGGATCATAAAAATTGACTTGCTTGGCACGCAACTGGCTCTTGGCAGGATCGAAATGTATACCACTCAAAAAATGCAATTAAAATCACTCAAAATTCTTGGCCGCCGTCCAAACAAATTTTTTGTTTTACACTTATTTACTTACGCGACAATTTATATATAATTTTTCATTATTTCATTTTTGTACACCACGGGTTATTTTCCATGTGTACTTAAATCCCCAAACAATGTGGACTGTAGTACATAAATATTATTGTTCATACAAGTATGCATTTCAAGTGGGTCA
Source organism: Chymomyza costata (assembly GCA_018150985.1). NCBI lineage: Eukaryota > Metazoa > Arthropoda > Insecta > Diptera > Drosophilidae > Chymomyza > Chymomyza costata. The sequence continues at coordinate 214,523 of JAECWU010000033.1, forward strand.
TGCAGCTGGTCTTACGTAGTAGCGCCCACTGGAAAGGCTATTTATAACACATTTTAATTGTTGGTCTATTCATTATGCTTGCAGATTCCTTTAGTGATTTCTTCTCCGATTATGAATGCAATCTACCGCTTATGGAACGTGCGGTTTTAACCGCGACTTCTTCTCTTAATGATCGAGGTCCAAACAAGGCACGGTTAAATGGTAAGTTTCTATTTTTTTTCCTTGTGTTATTTCTTCCAGTTTGAGTTCTGTTGTTACATTCCTATTAGCATTTTTTTATTTTGTTCCCCTTAGTTTAGCTGATTTGTTATCATTTTTATACAAAATTTTAATTTAATGCCCGTAACCGCCAAATGTTCATAGCTAAATTTAAGCTGGTCACTCTAAACGGTATTTGCTCTCAGCACAGCTGTGCGTCTCGCACATTGAAAAAGAAGAAGCAGCGAATTAGCAAAAAAAAGTTGACTAAGCAAGAAGCATCCGCCATGTTTTTCATTTTAATTAAATAGTTGGCATAATATTTTGAAGTATTTTTGAAAAAGCCAAATGAACAAACACATTTGCACGCGTTGGGCATTCGATTTAAGCACATGGACGCCCACGCTGCCGCAATTGACCCAGGCGGTGGCTGCCATACAGCCCGAGGAGCGCATACGCCTCATGAAATTCCATTTCATTGAGGACTTTCTGTCGTCACTAATTGGACGGCTATTAATGCGTAAATATGTAAGCACGTGCAGTGATGTGCCCTACCATCAAGTGAAATTTGCACGTGACGTACGTGGCAAGCCCTACTGGGTGCAGGGCCAGACTGCTTCAACCCCACAGCCAGCACTTAGTTTCAATGTATCACACCAGGACAGCTTGGTGCTGCTAGCTGGTGTATGCAGTTCAAAAGCAACGGACACTACTGCGGACTTTGGCATAGGCACTGACGTCATGAAAATAGAGTATAATGGTGGCAAACCTCTAAGCGAATTCTTTCGCATAATGAAAGGCAAATTCGCTAAACACGAGTGGATGTACATAGGCCGGCCACAACATAATGAACGCGCACAGCTTAAGGCTTTTATGCGCCATTGGTGCCTAAAGGAAGCCTATGTCAAAGAGCTAGGCGTTGGTATAACCATAGATCTGGAGAAGATTTGCTTCACAGTGGACACAACGCATTCGCTGGAGGAGGCTGTTTCACCGCTGTGTGCAAGCACGTTGCGCTGCAACGATAAACCCATGACCAATTGGCATTTCGAGGAGCATTTATTGTCGCAAAAATATTGTGCTGCTATAGCATTCCGCAACTGCCTTCCGCATGAGAACTCCAAGTTTGTTATGTTGCACATTGACCAACTGTTAGTTAAAAACGAAGCAGCTGAGCAGGAAGAATTAGTAGCCTACTGCAAGGAGGCGCTGCTTAAGCCACATAAACGTTCTCAATAAATGTTTGAAATTTATATCATTTATATTTATTTACGTTAGTATATAAATATGTTTTGTTATCCGTACGCCAAATTAATTGCTGACATGTTTTCTACACCAAACCCTCTTGTCTGTAAGCCAGCTGTCTGTGTTCGGCACGCAAAAATACCAAACCAAAGCCGGAAATATGCTTAAAAGGCAATAAACCAAAATGTAGGCACCACATCATCGTTACCCAGTCGGGCTGCATGTCATAATTGTGCTCAGACATGTGCCAGACAACTTTGTTTGCCATTGGCGGATCCAGTCTTGTAAATTTATGCGCAACCCGGTAGCAAGGGTAACAAGCGCGCGCTTTTTTCCTCGTTTTTTGGCGTATTCTAAATTGTTTTTCAAAGTTTTATCGATGGCAGCGCTGACGACGACTGTTGGCGACGTTTTTGTTTTGCTGCATAAAACTCTTATGCGGCAATGACCCCTACTTAGGTCTCTTGAGTTGCCAAAATTCCACAAAGAAACTTTTGCGCTCACACACACATTGGTCACACCTGCATGCCATTTGCCACAGCCTGCGATTAAAACAAAAGGCGGCATGCTGCAATTGTTTTTGCTCAGCGCGCTGCCATGTCTATTTAGTGTTAACACCAACCAACAACCCAGCTCAACTTAATCAATGGAAATGTATGAACCCCTCAGCGCAAACAGTCTTTAATTGCGAAAACTATAAGCCACAGGGGTTGTTGTTTTGATGTGCAATCGAGGGAAACTGATGCAAACCCTTGTTAATGTGAAGGACCTTTACTTGTATGGACCACTTTCAGCTGTCAATCGAAATCGCTTTAAATTATAGCATATTAATTGGCTGAGCGATAAAACTGTTGCCATTTGTCTGTAGCAAATTTTATGGCATGACCCAGGGTTTCGATTTTATTTTGCTTTTAAATATATTTTAGTTAAAAATTTATTATTTATTTTTATTGCCTATTGTACATCTTAAGCTGGCACTTCTTGGTCGGCTCGAAATTCGGACTTTGATCAGCGTTTGATAATTGATTTGGGTCTGGTCAAAAATGTCACCCATATCGCGCTGCAAGGACGACCGCATAGCAATGAATACGTGACGGAATATACGATTAGCTATGGCATAACCGATTTAGAATTTGCCGACTATAAAGAACCGGGTGGTAATGTTAAGGTAAGCCAGCAGACGCTCTATATAAATGTCGTAAAATCCGTGTGGTGCTGGCTGGACGCATAAACATCTAATACTATAAACATACTAAAACCCTTATGAAACGAACAGCTGCACAAATATGCACGAGCTGTTATAAAAACCTACCCAAAAAACTCATACTTTAATGATTTATTTGTATTTTTTCTTTGGTTTTTATGGTTTGCATGGATTTTTTTTTTTTTTTTTTGGTTTTGGTTATTGTTACTTACCCTAAGTTATATTTTTTTTGTCTTATGTGTTGTCTCTAATGCGCTCCCTAAACACTGCAACTAACTGCTGCTTAACTCTTAACCCTTCAATATTACGCACTTGGTATTTAGGTAATGCTGCTTGGACACCGGTTGAAAATACCTATAATCACTTTCTAACACTCGATTTGGGTGATCCACGAATGGTGCGTAAAATTGCAACCATGGGACGCATGCACACAAATGAATTTGTAACGGAATACATTGTACAGTATTCGGATGATGGCGAATACTGGCGTTCGTATGTTAATCCCACTAGTGAGCCACAGGTAAAAGGACTAACATTAGGCTAAGGCAAAACATGGGTTTTTGCATGAATAATAAATAGGTTTAAGTGTATTCTTAAGCAACTGAAATTCTGTATAAACTAAATCTCAACTACTCTGCCCACTACAGATGTTTAAAGGCAACACCGATGGCAATTCAATACACTACAACATTTTTGAAGTGCCTATAATAGCTCAATGGGTGCGCATTAATCCCACACGCTGGCATGATCGCATTTCCATGCGCGTCGAGCTATTTGGTTGCGACTACAGTAAGTGTTATTGTTATTGAATAATATAAACCATATAGTAATCCATGTCTTATTGTTACAGTTTCGGAGAATCTGTATTTTAACGGCACAGGACTGGTGCGCTATGAACTTCGCCGCGAACCTGTCGCCTCCACACGCGAAAGCATACGTTTCCGCTTTAAGACTGCCTTCGCCAATGGCGTTATGATGTACTCACGCGGCACCCAAGGTGACTACTATGCGCTCCAGCTAAAAGACAACAAAATGGTTTTGAATCTGGACTTGGGTTCTGGTATTATGACCTCGCTTTCTGTGGGCAGTTTGCTGGATGATAATGTGTGGCATGATGTGGTTATCTCACGCAATCGCCGTGATATTATTTTCTCAGTAGATCGCGTAATAGTGCGCGGCCGAATTAAGGGCGAATTTAGCCGCTTGAATCTAAATCGCGAACTATATTTGGGTGGTGTGCCGAACGTTCAAGAGGGTATTATTGTGCAGCAGAATTTTTCGGGCTGCTTGGAGAACATCTATTTCAACTCTACTAATTTTATACGCACTATGAAAGACAGCTATGAACTGGGCGAAGCCTATTTGTACACCAAAGTCAATACCATTTATGCCTGCCCTTCACCGCCAATTTATCCCGTCACCTTTACCACACGCAACTCCCATGTGCGCCTAAAGGGTTATGAGAACTCACAGCGCTTGAATGTTTCCTTCTATTTCCGCACCTATGAGGAGAGTGGCGTCATGATGTATCACGACTTCTACTCCGGTGGTTATATAAAAGTATTTTTAGAATTTGGAAAGGTCAAGATTGATTTGAAGTCTAAAGACAAACCACGCATTATACTCGATAACTATGATGAGCAGTTCAACGACGGAAAATGGCATTCCTTTGTCTTAAGTATTGAGCGCAATCGCTTGATACTCAACATTGATCAGCGGCCCATGACAACAACAAAGAATCTGCAAATTGCCACGGGAAGTTATTATTTCATAGCTGGAGGCAAGGATAAGAACGGATTTGTTGGTTGCATGCGTTTGATATCAGTTGATGGAAACTATAAGCTGCCACAGGATTGGGTGCAAGGAGAGGAGGTGTGCTGCGGCGATGAGGTAGTTGTCGATGCCTGCCAAATGATTGATCGTTGCAATCCTAATCCCTGCCAGCATAAGGGTGTTTGCCATCAGAACTCAATGGAATTCTTTTGTGATTGCGCGCATTCCGGCTATGCAGGCGCTGTGTGCCATACTTGTAAGTAGAGACTTGCCAAAAGAATTCGTTTAAAATGTCTATTGTTTATTTAATATTGCTTTATCTGCAGCTAACAATCCATTGTCCTGTCAGGCCCTGAAAAACGTTCAGCACGTGCAACAGCGCGTCAATATGAACATCGATGTAGATGGCAGTGGCCCGCTGGAACCTTTCCCAGTTACCTGCGAATTCTATTGTAAGTCCATCTTTGGGAAAAAATCAAGATTAGTCCTAACATAATGCTGTTTTCTCAGCCGACGGACGCGTCATTACCACACTGAGCCACAGTCAGGAGCATACTACTACAGTTGATGGCTTCCAGGAGCCGGGCTCATTTGAGCAGTCAATTATGTATGACGCCAATTTGCTGCAAATCGAGGCATTGCTTAATCGTTCCCACAGCTGCTGGCAGCGTCTAAGCTACTCTTGTCGTTCCTCGCGTTTGTTCAACTCGCCTTGTAAGTTTTGTTGCTATTTAACTGAAGCTGTTTCAACTTACAAAGTGTTCTGTAACTACCCTTAGCCGAGCCTGGCAATTTCCGCCCTTTCTCTTGGTGGATCTCGCGTAGCAATCAACCCATGGATTATTGGGCTGGCGCCCTACCCGGCTCACGCAAATGTGAATGCGGCATTTTGGGCAAATGCCAAGATCCCACAAAGTGGTGCAATTGCGACTCAAATAGCTTAGAATGGACTGAAGATGGTGGCGATATACGCGAAAAGGAATACTTGCCTGTACGTGCAGTTAAGTTTGGTGACACTGGCACGCCCCTAGACGAAAAACAAGGTCGTTATACCTTGGGCCCGCTGCGCTGCGAGGGCGACGATCTCTTTAGCAACGTGGTAACCTTCCGCATAGCCGATTCCTCTATCAATTTGCCGCCCTTCGATATGGGTCATTGTGGCGACATTTATTTGGAGTTTAAGACAACCCAAGAGAATGCTGTTATTTTCCATGCCACCGGTCCCACTGATTACATCAAATTGAGCATTAACGGTGGAAATAAACTGCAATTCCAATACCAAGCTGGCAGTGGTCCGCTAGGCGTCAACGTAGGCACTAGCTATCATCTTAACGACAACAATTGGCATACAGTGAGCGTAGAGCGTAATAGAAAGGAAGCACGTTTGGTTGTCGATGGTTCCATTAAGGCCGAAGTACGCGAGCCTCCAGGCCCTGTGCGTGCATTGCACTTAACCTCCGATTTGGTCATTGGTGCAACAACAGAGTACCGCGATGGATTTGTGGGATGCATTCGTGCCCTGCTGCTTAACGGCAAGATGGTGGATCTGAAGCAATACTCAACGCGCGGCTTATATGGCATAAGCACGGGCTGCGTTGGACGCTGCGAGTCTAGTCCTTGTCTGAACAACGGCACCTGCATTGAACGTTACGATGGCTACAGTTGTGATTGCCGTTGGAGCGCCTTCAAGGGACCCATTTGTGCAGATGGTGTGTTTCATGCACTAACCAAATAATCACTTGTTGGTAAATACTGTCCTTTTTTTTTAGAAATTGGCGTCAACTTGCGTTCTAGCTCGATTATACGCTACGAATTCGAAGGCTCCTTCCGATCATCTATTGCTGAAAATATTCGCGTTGGTTTTACTACAACCATACCTAAGGGCTTTTTACTTGGTTTCTCCTCAAATCTAACTGGCGAATATTTAACTATACAAATATCCAATTCTGGTGAGTTTGCGCGCTTAACCAGTACATAACGCGCTCGATCGAACTCATGTCAAACTGTTTTTTAGGTCATTTGCGTTGCGTGTTTGATTTTGGGTTTGAGCGTCAGGAAATTATATTCCCCAAGAAACATTTCGGTTTGGGCCAGTATCACGATGTGCATTTCATGCGCAAGAACAGCGGTTCTACTGTTATACTAAAAGTGGACAACTACGAACCCGTGGAGTATCATTTCGATATCAAAGCCTCAGCGGATGCTCAATTCAATAATATACAATACATGTATATAGGCAAGAATGAATCCATGAACGACGGGTTTGTCGGTTGTGTTTCACGCGTGCAGTTCGATGATATCTATCCATTGAAGCTGATGTTCCAACAAAATCCGCCAAAGAATGTCAAATCTCTAGGCAGTAAGTACAGTCAATAGACTTGCGTAAACACTCCTTATACATAAAAACACTTCCAGCGCAACTTACCGAGGACTTCTGTGGAGTGGAACCGGTAACGCATCCTCCCATTGAAATCGAAACTAGACCACCACCGCTTGTGGATGAAGATAAGCTGCGGAAGGCCTACAATGAGGTGGACTCTGTGCTGCTTGCCTGTATGTGACTATGTTGCTATAAAATTGAGAAAATCTTTGAAAGTTTTGCTTTTGCAGGTCTGCTAGTTATACTCTTGTTGCTGCTTATACTCATGTTCTTCCTAATTGGTCGCTATTTGCACCGGCACAAAGGTGACTACTTAACGCATGAAGATCAAGGCGCGGATGGTGCGGATGATCCCGACGAGGCTGTACTGCATTCCACAACAGGCCATCAAGTGCGAAAGCGTCGCGAAATCTTTATTTGAAGTATCTATAAGTTTATTTAGGAAAGCGCGTAGTTCGCGAAATTGCAAGAAGACACAAATTGTTTGCAAACGCCTTAGACATACAGCAACATTTAACAACTTATACACAAAAGAAAAAAAAACAAACGAATCACAATCGATAGATATGCGACACATTTTATAAATATTCGTGTGTTACCATATTGAGTCTTTCAACACACACTGCCAATTGTTTTGCACAACATATTGAATCATATGCTCGAATGCTTTATAATTGGTCAAATTAAAAAAAAATGTTTTCCTTTTTTATTATTTGTTGTTTAATGGCATTTTACCTTATTTTATGCTTTGGAACAATCAATAGTCACACAAAACCGTCCATTTTTAGTTGATTTTTTATGCAACATTTGTTTACCAAATTAAGTTTAAATTTTAATTTAGGTTTATGCGCCTTTTAGAGACGCTGCTTATCAACCATTATACAACTTTTTGCTAACATTCCATTATATTTAATATGTTTTTTCGCTACCTAATTTTACATGTCTTCTAATTTACACAAAAAGAATATCATTTTGTAGTAAAACAAAACAAAAGTGCTAAGTTTAAATGTTTAATAAGAAAGTAAGCGTAATAAAACTTGTATTTTTGGAAAATACAAATAAAAATTTTTGAAATTTAAATAGACACAAATCGAAATATACACAAATATATGTACATAAAGTTTTATGCATGGGTGTATACACAGAGACAATGAACAATTTATAAATTGCAATAAAAAGTAAAATATTAAAAAAAATGATTTCATTTTACTTTGACTTACCGTTGGGTAAATGCTAGCTAGCAGTTGTTAGGGCTTATAAAAAACTATTAGTCAAATTCAGTCTCTTATTGTTTATTTAATATATATTTTTTGTATACTAAAATATATTATATGTATGTTATGCTATTTATTGGTATCTGATATATATTTTGCTTTCACAAAATGTATACTATGTAGGTGTATAACAATATGGTTTAACACTAATTTTGATTACTACGGGTATATTATTACGCTGCTACTTTATGTGGAACCATTTGGGGTGCTGCCCTATTATAATTATGTTACTATCCAACAAACAGTCTAAATCGCGTCTAACATGTTTTAGGTAATTTAAGTACTCACACTGGTTGGGCATACTCCGACTATCCAATTACCATATAATACTTGTTGATAGTCATTGGCAAAATTTATTGCTTGATATATATTAGTTTTAAATATTCTCGTTGTTAGATGTGAATTATTGTTGCTTCAGCCTCTTCGTGGTAAGCCAATTCATCATTCGTTGCATTCAAATGTTTTAAATTTGTTTTAAGTCCACCCATCCAGTGAGCTTAAGTGATATTTGCCTTTATACAAAATCTTTGACTATGGTAGATATGTGTTTATGTCCATTGTTTAACATTGCTAAGTGGAAGCTAACAGTTAATTGTATTTGATTATGTACTGTGATTATTTGATATATGCATCGATATTCTTTGCCGAATTCTATATATCTATACAATATGTAATTTTCTCTATTCACTAGTTAGGCGATAAACGCTTGAGTATTTTGTGCTAAACAAAACGCATTAGAAAAAACATGTACCAAAAAACTATCACATTCGAAATATTCAAAAATTAAAATACAATTCTACAAAAATACGCATACGCACCGTTGCGCTTAAACAGCATGCCAACGTTTAAGATTGGCCCGCTTCAATATTGTCCACACAGTACACAGTCGAGTGCAGCTGACTGCCTGCCCCTCAATCCAGACCAGCAACTTAGACAGCCTGCTGCTTCTGCTCCCTTCCTTCTAGTTATGCACATTGCCATCCGCCAGCATGCGATAACGATTTAGAAGCTGCATGGCTGCATCCGTTACAACGATTTTGCCGTGCACTTCCTCGTAGGCATCCAACATGATTCGTTCTCACAAAATCGTACAGACCACGAACAGCACCGATACAAAGCACAACATGATTACAATGTCACGATGCAGCTTGCGATCCCTATAGAAGGGACGCGTGGTATAGCATTCACGGCGTGTCTGACGCAACAGCCAAATGGGTATGGCCAGCTGCAAGATATCCGGTATCATGAATCCAACATCTCGCACTATCTGATGAGCATATCCCTCTCCGCGCACAACATTCATAAAAAACTGATCGAAGCTGCTGGCCAATATATGCAGCAATGCAATCCCAACAATGCAAAAGATTTTCTTTGGTGTCACATTGCTACTAGTGCTAGCCAGGTGCATTACCAGTACGGTGGAAATGAGCTCGGTTATCTGCAAATAGCCAGAGGATAGAGGCAAAGAGTAATAAGTGTACAAGTGCACTCCAAAACCAGCAATTGCTCATTAACGCCCGCAAAAAGTTTTGAAACGCCAGCTACGCTTGACCTTCGTTGATTGGCATAATTTATTCACTTCAAACTTTTGGCTTTAAGTTCAAGATATACGCTTAACATACAGTAGGCATTCTTTTGTTGGATAGCCCTAGGACAAGTGTGTTGTAGTATATAGTTAAAGTACTATATAAAACAAATGAGAAAACTCCGGTTTTTAATCTAAGGCAACATGACACCCAGGGCCGTAGAGAGAAAAACCGAGACCGGGGCGAAATGTAGCGGTCCCTCCATTACACCTTAAGCTTGAATCATTTTATTGCGACATTAATTACACCGGGCCCCTGAGAAAACTCCAATTTCGGCCGAAATAGATTGCAATTTGATGGTACAGGGTATCAAAAAGTCGTTCGTGCCTGACGTTAACGTACGCCATATTTTTTCATTATTTTCAAAATGGCGAAACTGCTCGCCGCTGCAACAAAAATAGGCATATTTTGTCTTCAACAACCAGATTGGACGTAAGATCATTTGTATTTTTTTTTTTATATTTAGCTATGAAATTCTTGAGGGTTTGTCTTTTTTAAAGTCTTTTTGCAATACTCTGCAGATCTCTCAATAAATGATATTGCACCTTATAGAAACCATGACCATCTGCAAATCTAAGGTAAGGCTCCGTACTTTTGCTGGACGATAATATGCATATGGACATACATTTACAGGCGCATTCTCTCATTAATAACGAAATCCAAATTCCAAGATTTGGCGCTTTAGTCAGCTTGCAAATAATAGACGACACTGGGTGTAAGTCAACATTGCTGCACACAAAACGGGTGACCGCTGTTAAAATGGCATTCAGCTGGCATAACGCCTTCCTATTGAAATTAGGGGTCTCCGCACCCTGCGAGCTACGCAAGCCTAGACCCGTAGGGCTACTGTATTCATTTTCTTAATTTCCATAGTGTTTAACGAATTGAGAAAACCAAAATCGTTCCTGCTCGCTTCCGCGCCCCTTTTTTTTGCATATTCTAATCGCTTCCGGCGAAGAACAGGTATTGGCAAATAGTATATTAAAAAGTTCTCTTATTCTTTAGTCTCCGTGGGTCAATATTTTGGTCACTATAGTTTTTGTGCAAATAGTTTTATAAACAGCTTAATTTTTGGTGCATTTTAAACAATGCTTGATCTGCAAACGGGCTTGCCTTAAAAAACACCCAATTAACTAATCGCCTGTTCATGCTGTGTTGTGTAAATTGCTACTTGGCTTTCCACTCTAGCGAATGTCTACTGTAGAAAGGTTTAAATTCAACGCTAGGTGGCGCTTGTCATTGGTTGGATAATGTGCTTAGAAGTAGATCCGCGTGCTGTTGTTAGAACAAAGTTCAATAATGTGAATATTGTGCAAGTTTTAAGCAGCTTCAAGTCCGTTTAACTTTCTCAATAAAAATATAAAATAAATAGCCCAGCAATGAGTGGGCAGCATCAATCCCAGCATGCTATACATATGTATCATCATCTTTTGCACACATAGGGACTTGGACGTGACTTATTGCAATATTTGACTTGGCTCAATCCAAAGTGGTATATGCAAACAGCTTAGCAAACGGCAGAATTATATGATTTATGTACTACTATATACTAGATGCATGTGCAAACTTACCGTAAAGAACAATTGATGATTCCATTGGTTGTAGTAATCATCGTTGTAGTAGTTAATATATGCCCACCAGGCATAATAGTGCGAAAAAATTGACAGCAGGAACAACAAGAGCATTGTATAACGTACACGCTGCTGCAGTATCAATGCAATTAAATGTTTTATACATTCGTACAATGCAATGACGGCAAATACGGTGAGGAGCCACATTTTGAAGGTGTTGGTTGTGGCATTAAAGTACATGTGCTTATAGGCGGCTACGCCGGACTCGTAGGGTCCCTTGAACACAGTGTCCCAGCAGGAGCAGGTGCAAAAATGGCGATCAACATAGCGTGCATAGTTCTCCCAAAAGTACCAGAGTATGGCTATGTGTGCGGGCGGTATTAGAGCTGGCGCCAAGGAACCGCAGGCGGTGGGTAACCAGGTTATATCCAACATGTTGTTGCCGTCTTTAAAGTTGAATTAATGGTTGCGTGTTTGCTGCTTGTTGATCGGATATTGCTTAAGTTTGATATTGCTGCAATTGTTGTCTAGTCATGCCTAGGTTTGGGTATAGAGTTACACATGATATATGTAAATACTTTAAGGGCAAGTTCTTTAAATCGGACAACTGTGCAGCGCACATTTTTACAGTTTTTTGTGTTGAAATTGTAAAAATGTAAATATAGATACGACTTTTTTTAAGGGCCAGAGAATCCCTGAATACCTTATACAATCCAAACATAAATTGCATGCAAATTTGTAAAGGAGAGTGCAAAAAGTAAAGTATTTACACTGACCATCATCGCAGTAGAACTGTAGATATTTTTTTAAAGAAAATTGTATTAACTACGGTTTTTTTTAAAAAGAAGTACCTATGTAAGAAATTTATGGGAGTTTTGAAAATAAAATGTAGATAAATTTAGATTTAGAATCCTCTGAATCAATTCGTTTTATAAAAAATCACTGAATAAATAGTAAAACATCTTTTTACTTGGTAGTTTCTTATGTGGGGGTCTTTAACTCTCATTTTGGTACGGCACGTTTGTATGTAATTACTAATCACGTATTTAGTTCAAGCAATTGAAATTCTAAATAAAACTTATATTTTTGCGAAGTTGAGTAACATTTGTGTTCAATACAGCATAATCAAACACTGGATTGAGATTTTTTCTAAAATCCTAGGGAACATTTTTAAAATCAACTCAAAGATATGAAAGCTATAAAAAAAGCTAAAGTCGCCATAAACAGTATGTAAAGTCAACAGTTTTTCCCTAATTACTTTTAAATCTTAAATTCACCGATTCATACCTTCCTTTTTATTCCCTGTACCTCGCGCTTTTAAGCTACACCGTTTCAGATATTAATTTGAATCAAAACTATGCGTCGTGGTAACTTGCATCTATGTGTAAAAAATTAACAAATTCGGACAAAGACAATAAAAGTCAAAGTCGAGAATGTACTTAATATTTTACTATACTTAATCATATTGGTATTAGAAAAAGTTCGGTTACAAGTTTGGCCAAAAATGAAACACATTTTTCTTATATTTGAAACAAGCTTTATTACCCCAAATATGTGCTGTTTTGATCTATAACCTTTTGCAATTTTTGGGGTACAGCCCAACTTCCATCTGGATTTTCTGAGCGAAAAACTAATCCAAATGCGTTTTGCAGACCTCCACGGAATTGAAATTAACACCATTAAGAGAGCTCTGCAGAGATCGAAACAAATGATAATCTGAAAGTGCAAGGTCCGGGCTACATGGTGGATGCATCAAAACTTCCCAGTCAAGCTCTCTCAGATTCTGCCAGGTGATCAAAGACGTGTGTTGTCTGTCATTGTCATGACGGAGCACAACACCGTTTCTGTTGATCAATTCTGGCCGTTTTTAGTAAACAGCTTGCTTCAATCTCGTTAATTGTTGACAGTAGAGAACAGAATCAATCGTTTGACCAGGTTGTACACGCTCATAATGAAGAATTCCCTTTCAATCCCACCAGACACACAGAATTACCTTTATTGGTGTGAATCTTGGCTTTGCTACCGTTTGCGTAGCTTCACCTTGCTTCAACCATGATATTTTTCACACATTATTGTCATACGGGATCGCCCGTATTCATTCGCTTCCGAAATGGTTTGATTTCGTTCTTTTTAGCAGTGATTCGCAAAAAGACATTCAGTCAATTCAATTTTTCACTGTCAATTCATGTGGCACTCAAATATCGAGCTTTTCTGTGTATCTAGCTTTCTTCAAATGGTTGATAACTGTTCGGTGATGAATGCATAGTTCCCTAGCAACGTCCACGCAGCTTATGTGCCGATCTTGCTCAATTATTTCCATGAATTCATCGACTTTTTTAGTGATTGGTCGACCAGAGCGAGGTGCATTTTTAACATGAAGAACATCATCATCGATCAAAGCGAGAAATCTATTTCGCTGCTGTTTTTCTTGTTACAGCATCGTCTCCGTAAGCTTCACAAATTTTTTCAGCAGCCTGCGACGCATTCTTATCTTTTCTATAATAGAAAAGTAAAATATGACGATAATGTTCCGAATTTTCACTCATTTTTAAACGTATCTAACTTTTCACAGAACAATGCGATTTAAATAATGCCTTCTAACAGAATGAAGAATAATATGTCAACTTTAAAATAAGCTATAGCATTACCCGATGCAGTTAATATTACTAGGGATATTACTTTTAAGAGCCATCTAGCGACAATTTGTAGCCGAACTTTTTCGAATACCTATTATGATAGTAAAAAGCGAACTAGAATCACCAATTTCGGTAAGATTATTCATATAGGTAATATTAAGTAAATAATAATAGGATATTTCTTAAAAGAAATATGCAAAAATATATTTTTTATATAGAAAAAAGCTTATGACTGTATCACCTTTTTTCATTACAAATCCGTGGAACTTCGAAAGTTATAGCGTAAAATTACCCATCTGCCGAGAAAATCCTTTAAATGAAAGAAACTGGAGAAATATTACATAAATATGTAATGGCTTACGAGGATTGGCATGCGAGTTGTCACAGAACGCCCTATTTAGTATCATCGAATCTTCAAATAATTTAAATCGACAGCGGTTGAGCACAGATCGCAAAGGCTTAGGAATTTGAGTCAAATACTGGTATACTTTCAACTGTTTTGCAATTCCCGTGAGTTGTTCCCTCACTTAAAGTAAATATCGCGCATAAATAATATGCGTATAAGATTTCTTAATTAATTATAATGAATTGTAATGAATCCTTTACAGAAATGTGAGAAAATATTTGTAATTTTTTTTATTGAGTTCCATTACAAATCAAACGCTGAACCTATTTCAGAAGTATTAGCTATGTTCTTTTATAGTGTTACAAACAGATGTATTTAGTCCACCTAAATTCCCCTAGAATCAATTAAGGTATAAATAAGTTACAAATATTATAAGCTTTCGCTAATTTGTTGCCATCTAAAATAAAAAAAAAAAATCTAAAATTGTTTTTTTAGTAATCTTATCTCTTAAAAACATAATACCTATCTAAGTAGGAAGCTATTTATAGAGCTCGAGTTTGTATAACCGGCCTTGCTCCGGAAAACGAATCTGAATATTTTATTAGAATATTTTTTATTCAGATTCGTCTTGAAACCACATGTTTGGTACTCCCAATTTCACCAAAACGACTTTTTTTATTTTGTTGCATGAGGAATTAAAACGAATTGGCAAAATAGGTAAAATAATATTTTTTTTTTAAACAATCTTTGGTATTCTTAAATTATATTTATTTATGCCAATATTAAATAAGATATTTATTGAAAATTATATTTTTCTGATACAACTCAATTTAAAACGAATTTTTGCTATACGTTTCAATACATAAACTAGTGCATGTCTTGCGTAAAATATAGTTTATGACGCGTAAAAAAAATTTCCCTTATATCAAGAATACGTTATTAATTTCAATCGAAAGGTGTGAAGCGGGAAATATATGAGTAGATAGCGACAGCAAAATATAGTATTCGGATTTGGGAGCACGCTTAAACGAAAACGAACAAGATTTATACGTTTTCTGGAGCACGGGCGAATATTCAATTTTCGATAATAAATTAAATGAAATAATTGTTTTTTTTTTTTTGTTTTGTTCACCCTGTTTTTTATGTTTTAATCAATTGTATAAAGGAGCACAAATCACTGCAAACCAAATCTGATCGTTATGCGAATACTTATAATAATTAATATCAAAAATAATGTACAAAAATCTTATTGATTGGTATTTTTCTAAAGCCAGCTAATCAGTGTTTGTATCCGATTGGACAGCACTGTTGCTTTCTTTTGACTGTATGCCGGCGGAATCGACTTGTGTGCAGAGCAATGATGCAATTATAAATTCATGTGCTAGCTGCAATGTACAATCCAACATCAAGGCAAACACACACGCACTACCTAGCCCAAACGTATCTGGCTCATGGCTTATGGCTGGGCATGATCGGTGTTGAGGTGTAGAAGGAGGACCTGGTCACATGACTGCCAAAAAACCGGGCGTTGCTGCGACACGTTCACCATGGGCCCCATAAAGTGGCACACTTTTTAAAGGGTGCGGGTAATAAGCATGCGCTACGGCAACAACAACGCAGTCCAACAACCCAACCAAACAAAAATTGTAAAAAAAATAAATAAATAAATGAAATTCCTTTACTTTTTCGAGTGCTCGACTACGTGTGAGTTTTTGGGCACTCGACGTAGCCTCGATTTAATTAATGCCGCCGACTGTGCAGCTGTGAGATAAAAACTATTTCGATTTGTTTTGCTGATGTTGTTTTTGTTGGTGTTGCAACAGAGCATCATAAAAACAAAACAAAGCACATATTGACGTCACGATTCTTTATGCATAGAATGTTGTGCTTTTATATAAATAAGTAGTGGACCGGCAGACGTTGTCCTGACCTAAAGTTGCTTAGTCTCTTACTAGCAGGGGGTTCAATAAAGCCTTTGTTTTTATGTTTGAATTTTTGAGCTACTCATGAGAGCAATTCACTTCAAAAGAATAATCACATTTTTCATTCAAGCACCTTGTGATATACGACAAACAACAAAACGGATGGCGAGAGATGAAAAAACAAATTTATTTCCTAGATTCAGGCGACAAACACTTCTGATTTCTTGGTTGTAATGGCGAATGCAAGACGAATCGAAAATTCAATTCGTTTATAATCAAATGACATATCGGTTGAGTTGATAAGAATGAAAATTTTTTTTGAGGATCGTCGCGTGCTGCATGATAATAATAATACCGGGCTTATTTTCGCCTGTAAATTGTATCAGGCAAGTCCAATGCGTTTTAATTTTAATTCAGTTGGATAGATTACATAATCTATAGATTTGAATTGTGAACTTTAAGTGATCCACACATTTGTTATTTGATGCAAGAATTTTTCATTCCATCAACCAACTGAAATTTTTCTTGGTGGGAAACACTTTGTAGGAACACACTATAGAAAACTTCTCCGACTGAATATGCCCTTAGTTATTCTCTTATTTTTGCCAGAGAGAATCAAATCCAACAAATCAAAGACCATAAAAATCGGTATACTCGTTATTGATGTATAAATGGCATAAATAACACGACTTTGCTATACACTGTTTTTTAAGGTACAAAAGCTTTGTGCAAGTCGAAAATGTATCTAACATAGGAAAGGAGATGACCGAGTTGAGTTTTGTACTGCCGCAGCGACTCGTCGAGAAAACACGAAGTTGCTTCGGCTTGTTGCTTAGCAACGTCCACACTCCACAACCCTTATGGGTAGGAATGCCCGTCTGTCCGTATTGGCTATTTCTCGAAGATCAAAAGAGCTAGGAGCATGACATTTCACCACAAGGTCTAGTTTTTAACTTGCATTCAGTGCTAGTACAGTAGGCATGTCCCGTCTGTAATCGTTGCGTACCGCACGTTTGTTTATAACAAATTTTTGGTATTTAAAAATTTAAAGAGCTCTTAAGCTCTGTACAAATTTAATCAATGTTTTAAGGGCATGATTCGTTTATTTATGAAGATATCGTAACTTACTTCAGGAATAAAAAGTTTCTTGGAATACCTGGGCACTATGCCGAATTCGATGAAAATCGATTCATTAGTCTATGTATGTATATAGGATATCTCTCAGTCGACCGGAGTGGCCCAGCAAATTATGAATGGTTCACAAACCAAATCGATTAACTCCATAAAACAAACAGTTGAGAAATTAATTATTATTCAGTGTCTTTTGTCTTTTATTTGTCATTTTGTCTTTTAGTGGTGTAAATTTTGATTTTTGGAGATTTTTATTAAATTTATAAGATATTTATTAAAATTCAAAAAGTGGAGTTAGTCGATTTGGCAGTTGAGCCATTCATATATCAATCGGCTTAACTACCATCTAGCTAAAATCTGCATAGATTTCGTATTGCTCATTTCATCTTACTATGAAATTGAATCCGTTCCATGTATATTGCGATTTTAGGCAGAATTTCCAACATTAAATGCGTAGTGACTACGCCGTAGTCATTAAAATTGTGCATGTTTGTGCGACTTGGTGCAAGAATTTTGAGGGCAACTGCTGCAGGGGAATTGATGCAGTTTGAAAGTTCATCAGTCAAAAATGTGACGCTTGATGCAAAATTCATATCCCGTTGAATTGGTATTGCACACAGATATAGTATTTAGGAGCGGGTTTAATTTGATTTAGGTTTAATGCGGTTAAGCAAGAAGGTAAATTGGACTGGAGTGCAAAAACATTGCCGCTCTGTAAGTGTAAACGGGCTATTAGTAGAACCATTTTCCATGTAGTTGCGTAGAGAACAGCAGTTGTACCGATGGGAATAAATGTTAGCCGCATAAGTAACTCAGAAGTTCATAACAACAATATTTACTAAGTTGAATCCTCAATGAGCTTAACCAGAACGCATTTGTCACACTGCTCATGGAGAGTCAGACTAGTTGGATACTATTTAAAATAGCCCAGAAAGCAACATCATTTTGCAAACGGAGGCCTTTAGATACCCTCTAACTTCACTACAAACAAATAAATAAATAATCCGATTTCTATCAAATTAAGCATAGGACTTAGGTATTCCAAACAACATACTACATTCTACATAAACATAAACTTAGAACTGAAAATAAAAACTTCAATAAAAGAATTATGCCATTGAAACTTTTGCTTTTGTCTTCGAAGCGCTACATAGTACCTTTATGGGAGTCATATAATGTACCAAATGTATATTATATTGCATTGCTAAGTCGTCATTTGCTTTATATACCCTATATAAAATTAGTATAAGTTGCCACCTGGTAGTTGTACACTATTTAATTATTATAATCATAATTTTAATACAAAAATATTAAAAGATAAGATTTGAGGCCAATGCTACGCAAACTTTGAGAAAAAGGCAGTGGGGTTCGGAAATCTAGATTCCTGAAAAAATAATAGGTGTCTCGACGGGCCGTCAACTAGTGTTTAGAAACATTTTAAAGCAGTAAAACTAAAGCACGATCGTCTAAAAAAAGAGTAAACAGTAAAAGCTCTCAAGCTTAGGACAAAGTCTAGTTGTCTAGGGTCTCACCAAGCATGTCATTGGAATGTGTTGCGAAGGCAACAAAGCTCACTTACGTCCTTGGCAATCAAGCCAAAAGGACTTCCGAGAACAATGGCGATGTATATTGAGAGGGTGGTATCGGGGTTGTGTCTACCGCCCCATAAAGTGGCAGTCATTAGTCGTAGAGGTCTACTATGAATAAGAAAAGGAGAGCAAATATCGGCTTAATTCAACAAACACTCTGTTTAGGGGCTTTGAGTATTAATTTGTCAAATTGTGTGTCCTATCAAAACCAATGCTGATTGCTGTGGTATAAACAACTTGTAATTTGTACATGGTTTGTAACCAGACTCCTCAAGGTATACTTGAGGTACAAGTATACGTAATTAAATATATAATAAGTGCCTTAGCTATTTACGCAAGTTGCTACAATGCAGTCAACGCACCATTAAAGGCTTTAATTATTTTTGCAAGTTTCCTGAACTATATTTCGCTAAGCTGACGGGTATAGTTTGATATATGGCAGCCAGCTTGACCGAATGTCACCTTTCAAACGCCTTGGCTACTTGTCATGTCATCAAATTAATCTTTGAGCTACTTAAAGCACACACCAGTGAACAAAATGCATAAATCAAATGTCTGCGACAAGAACTTAAGCACCTTTGCCCACCCTTATCAAATAAACACGAATCGCGTGTACAAAAAGTTACGATTCTTTCAACAGCTCCATGTAAACAACAACACCTATTGCTACCTACAACAACAATGGCAAAGTCTACATCAACAACAACAAAAACAAGCACAACAATGCGTAGAGTGACAAAGCCGTCAACGGGCGTCACTTGAGCTGCACTGTCGCTTAGGCAACATATGAAAACACGTCGTATGCGTATTATGGCTGACTGAAGCTGCCTGCCAGCCCTACGGGTTGTCTATGTATTTGAGTTCTCAGTACTTTTGCATGCTCATTTGTGTCTCTTTCAATTGTCGTTCTGCGAAGTTGTTTTTGTTACTTTTTATACTCTGTATTCATAAGATACAATGGGTATTATAGACTTTTGTGAATGTGACATGGAGTTTTCTGCGTTGAAATTTTTAACTGACTTTTGCAACGAGCTGAAAACCCATATAGTAATATTTGTACATTATAACAAAACTTGAACGCTAAATAACGCTGAAATAATATAAAAAATACATTTTTAAACCAAAAAAAGAAAAATGTAAATAATTAACTATAACAAATTAAATATTTATTGACATCTATCTCGGAATTCCCAGGAGTCCCCAAAAAATTTTAATGTCTGAGATATTTACTGTCTTTAGGTGCATCTTTTTGTCAAAAATAAACATAATAGAATAATTATAAAAAAACGTTTAGTTCTCAATTTATTAATTTAACCTGCCTATAAGTTGTCAAACAAAATTGAGTATACGTTGCTGTATTAAAGCTAGAGTCATACAATTCGGTATGTAGCCTCATTGTAGCCGTGGACTTGATACAAAATTTTTTTAAAGTATTAAGCTTTGAACCAAGGCTACAGGGTATTTCAAAGTCGTGCATTTCTTTGACTTTGTCATATTTTGTTGTTGTTTTTGTTTTCTCTGTAAGTGCAGTAGACTCTTTGACTTGGCTGCCGGCATTTAGCATTTGGTGAGCGTTTAAAGCCCTAAAAGTGCTTTTTGTTATAACAACCTGCATTTATTCAACATTACGATATAAATTTAGAAACAAGCTTGTTCGATATTTGTGCATAAGATTACACATACGCCCCATGTGCTAAGCGCGCTAAAAGACAATGCATTGTAATGTGCTGCTGTTAAAGCTTATGATAGGACTATATGTGAGTGTATGGGTCTGTGTATGTATAGGTGTGCGTGTGTGTGTCTGTGTTGCCAGAGCAACTAATATGTCTGTGTGTGTGTGTGTGTGTGTGTGTATGAGGCCTGCGTGGGCGTTTAGTTTACATTGAGATAAATCGCAAGCAATAACATTGCCTATATACACATGACGTTTG
The DNA here is from genome assembly GCA_018150985.1 of Chymomyza costata. NCBI lineage: Eukaryota > Metazoa > Arthropoda > Insecta > Diptera > Drosophilidae > Chymomyza > Chymomyza costata. The sequence continues at coordinate 235,309 of JAECWU010000033.1, forward strand.
TTTAGTCAATATTTATTTAAGCATCAGATACGAAAGGGCGGCTAGAGAGACACCAACATACATAAACACACTCACTCAATTTATGTATAAAGCATGTAATAATATATGTCCAAAGGTGCGCAAAGTGCAGAACTAACCGGCTTAATGTCTAAAGCTTCAAGTAAATAAGCAAAACGCGAATACATACTAGCAAATAAAAAAAAACCCAAGTTAAAATTGAGTTTTATATCAAATAAGAAAATGTCACAAAAATTACACACCAGGACACTGTAATGTAGCCGTAGTCGCATGGATGCTGCTTTAAATTTTGTTGATTCATGAAAGGCGCAACATATTTACTCTTATTTTTTTCAGCTTTATAAAGTATTCACAATTTTTTCACACGCTCAGCTTAGCATATGTAATATGGCGATGCGTTGATAGACAGTGCATAAATAAATAAATAAGATTCTGCATTTAATGGGCAGAGCACGGGTAAAAATTAAATATTGTTGTAAAAATCTTTTAAAACAACAACCGCAGGCGCGTCGTGAAAAAAGCGACTGAAATTTTTTGCTATGCTGTGTGTAAATTTTGCTCTTTGAATTCCTTGACTGAACGCATCGTCGACGCTGTCTGGCAAATGATTTCTAACAACAAAATACTGGGTGGCAGCAGCTCTCAGCTGTTAACACCCTCGCCGCTGTCTGTTTATAAACGTACGCTCTCGCGCTCCCTCTCTCGCTCGTTCGCTCAGCTAAGGGTCGTACGTTGTACAATATGTTTAAATGCATGTGAGCTGCTATGTGGCGTCACGCGGTTATGCTCGCACGCTCTCTGGCTGTGTTTGGCACTCTCTGGCGGGCGAGTATGCGCTTAGTCTAAATACCGGGAAATGCATGAGATATCATAGGCGGCAAAATAAATTAAGTATACGTGCTGTTGGCCGCACATTTCGAATGTTAAGGCAATGGACGCGCTGCTAAAAGCTAGTGAAAGGTGCATTTTACTTCTGACTACTGACTGACACACATGGATTTGTTTTGGGGCTTGAGACTACATTTTAAAGGCAGAGAAAAAACAAGTTCTGGTTGTACTTTCTTTATGGTGCACCTGTTGAAATTGCTGCTCTACAGCTGCTCGTTTTGGGGGCAAATGCTAAAAAGTTTGTTTTAAACGTGTTGAACGCAAAACAAATAACAAGTAGGCAAAATAAACAATTAATTTTTGTACAAACACAATATTTAATTATGCATTTTTATTATAAACGAAAAGTTCGATGTTTAACAATATTTTGCATAAAATTTATATTCATATTTAAAGACATCTTCCGTACATACAATAGTATAGTTGTATAGTTAAAAAACATTTACACACATTAATATGTTCACTTAGCTACTAATTAAAATGTTTTTTATTTTATTTGAATTCAGAGTATTTTGATCAACCACATTTTGTGCAAAACGTAAAAGTGCATGCGGAGGCATGTCATGTCATGTCATGTCATTCAAAAACACACAAACGCAAACACTGATACATTCGTACGAAACAAAATGTTGTTTTTTTTAATTTTTTTTTGGCTTTCTAAGCCATTTTTGGCTTCATTGTTTGGTACATGTTTTTATTTAAAAATTAGACATAGAATATTATTAGACATTTAAACATAGTTATACCTTTTTTATTATTTTTTTTATTCATCAGTTAAATTCGTTTTGTTTTTTTACAATATTTATTTAATATTTTTATGTTTATGAGTGCATTTGCCGGTTAGCTTATCCATGGAAGCTAGTAGAAATTACTATACACGTTCGTACATAAATAAACTTATTTAAAAGTCTTTTGAATTTTTCATTAGCTTGCTTTGTGTTTACGTTGCTTTTTATTTACAAATCTTTGTTAAGCTTATTTCGGTTACTGTTTATTTACGTATATGTTTACTTTTTGTAGTTTTACTTAATTTTACAATCAAACGTAATTAACACACATATGCATTATGTTTACATCGAATTCTTAGAATTATTAAACCGAGTAATTGACATTTACATAATCATAAAATATGCTTTGACATTTAGAAGTGTTCCTTATAGAAACTACTTCAACTTAATACGAAACATTCAAGTCACACACAATTATGTACTTATACATATACACACTGTACAGATTAATTATAAAGCTCACAAGCACGCTCTCTTGTCGTTTCAGCTACAGCTGACATTCCCTGATATATTATATCATATCGTTTATATCAATATATGCAATATCTTGTTTGTACCAATTGTTGCTTGTATATGCCTAAAACATAACACAGCCTCCCTCCAAAGAAAAATGTATGTTCGGCAAAACTGAGTAGGCTGGGAACTTCGGGTTGCTAAATTCACAGATAAAACCCAAAAAAAAAACAACTTTGGGCTGCACAGTGGGCGAAATGGCCAATCTAGCTGGAATTTATTCAAATTTTAAAATTAAAATTGGCTCCAATATCGTTTTGTATTCGATTACTCATATATCCGATAACCTAAAAAACTTTTTGTTCTCTGCAAAGCTTCAAACACAACATATGTTCCACTAGCTGCGGCCAACCAATTTTCCGCCAATTTTGACTAGTTGCTGCAATTTTTTATATATTTTGTATTTATTATATTCCGATTCTAATTTTTGTTTATAAATAAAGTTAAAGGTATGTATTTAATAAAAAAGTAAGAGAAATTGTGTTTCGTTCCAAAATTTTATGTTGATTATAGTACTAGTAAGAGTTATAATGTTTTCCAATAAGCTAATCTTAAGAAGAACTAAACTTTTGAGGTTTGACTGGGCTTTTTAATATTAGTTCAATGTTTTGCGTTGTGAAAATGTCCCAAATGTGCTGCAGTTATTTGCACATAATTAATCTAAAAATTTGTTTAGCTTCAATGTCAGTATCCTTGAGAGTGATATTTTCAGTATGGGATATTCTTGAAAAAAACTTTTGGAAGTGCGAAATATTCTCTATGAGAATAATACTGGAAGAAGAGCATGCACTAAACAAATTTTCTTAAATTCGAGCGAAACCGTCTATATATCCAGTAGAGCAGTTTCGCATACACAGAAATTTAAAAAAAAGTAATAGGAACTAATATTTTAGATAAAACATTAAATTATATTTATATTAATTTTGATTTATGGTATATTTATCTACAAAAGAAAATTATCCGTACAAAAATATTAACATTTTTTCAGAAGCTATTAATAAATCACCGCTAAATCAGCCATTTCTCCCACTGTTGCGGATTCCGGCCATTTCTTGCAAGTAATTGGAAAAATAAATTTCAATCATACACGCTTTGAATAAAAATAATTAATTAACATATTTGCTGTTTGAGTCGTTGAAACAGATTTTCTTCAGATATTTTTTTATGCATTAAACAAGGCAAAAATATTTGGCATACCTTTAGGTCCGAAAGAAACCTTAATCCGTAGCATGTGCGTGTCTACTCAGTTCTGCCGGACAACCAACGTTTTTTTTTTTTTGTTTGTCATTGAGTAATTAACAGCAACACCTATATACATATATATATATATATATTTATTCGGTTCATACTTTCTTAAGAACTAGTAACTTATTAACTTTTCGTAAGCTCATTAAATATGTTTGCTATCACTTTGCTCTGTTGCTACGCTGTAAGCGCATTCTTTGGCAACAAAGACCATGTATTTTTTACTACCACTCTTAATGTTTTCTTTTTTACTCTTTCTGCTATTGTATTTACGTGTGTGTTTATGTATGTATGTAAGTGTGGCCAGAGTAACAATTGATGTTGTTGTAGTTGACATTCTAGTGCGACCATGCATAAAATTACAGTTTGGCTAACAAACTCAGGCACAACAATAAGTTCACTGTACAAAAAAAAATTCAAAAAAAAAAAAAATAAGACGGAAATGCTTGAAGAATAATACAATACAATAGTTTTGGTTTTTGTTTTGCATTCTCATTTGTTTTTTTTATAATTAACGGAAAGTGAATTTTGACTTAATGGCAAAGGATTAGTAGCCAATGGCAATTTGAAGAACAAAGCAATATACAAAATTGTGTGCTCTCACAGATTTGGATACATACTCTGTAGTAGACAATAAAGCCGTGCTCAGACAACGTTTTTCTTTTTCGTATCTGAGGTTATTTTGTAATAAATATTAATTGCGACTTAAACGAGATTTACAATATAATTGAAGGTTTTATTATATTTTTGCGTGAACCTAAAGCAGAAAGAACGTCTAAAAAAGTCATAAATTTTTGTGGATTTTTGGTCACACTTAAATACTTATAAGTTCATATGTAACGCTTGGGTTATATAAAGCTGTACATCCTAATATAAATGGATAAAAGAAGTCTCAGCCATCAGAGAGAAAACTTTGTGAATAAGCATTCTGCATAAGTTTGGAATCGTTTGGCATATGTAACGCACAATACTCTTCGTTCCTGACACTGTTTTGAAACGGTAAGGGTTGTGAACGTTTTCAAGGAAAATGGGAAAAGTTAACATTATTTGTTAATTGAGCTCACTTGTGTCCGCAAGCATCAATAACCCAAGAAATAAACGTACGTCTGAGAGACGTAGGCGTGTTCATATTTTTACTCTCCCCCTGAAGATCGCCTCACTCTAAGTTTTTTAGTCAGTATCACCAGCTTTTTGTATAGTTGTTGTTTTACAGCGGTGAGTTCAATTATTTCTGAAAATGCTCGTATTGTACGCCGCAGAGACGTATCGTTATCTTTTGTGTAAGTTTCATGATTTTTTGTGTGCAGAGTTTTTAGACAAATTATAAATTTTCAGTTGAAAATATGTACAAGCTAAAAAGACAAATTCGGAGAACAGAGAACAAATAAAATAATATAAAAAATATCGAAAATAAATCTTTCGAAGAAAGAAAATGAGCATGGCATATCTTCGACATACGAGTTTCAAAATCAGAAGTGGAGACATTGAGCCAAATGTGATCCTTGATGTCATGCTCTTAAGACAGGCAGGTGGACACATTGCAATGTTTTATGGTGTAGCATGGTATGGTATACGTAAGCCATTTCTTGCCATAACATGAATTCTTCTAATACAAAAGGCTTTCTATCGTGGAGAATTTTTGAAGGTACTTCTTTATTAAACCTTTTTTTATAACTTAAAAAATGCCTTACCTGAAAAAAAACAAAAGCTACTTCGAATATAGCACCATTCAAAGTGAGATAGATCTCAATTCCAAAGGTTGTGGAAATCGTTCCCTATCTAAAACGATTCGACTCCTTGAACCTTGAAGGTTGACAAATTATTGATAATTTGTTAATAATTAATTTCACAGGTAATAAAATTTCGCTAATGAATGCAAAACTAAATAAAGAATTTTATTACAATCTGTAGAAATTTCTTTGAAAAATTATCTTTAAGGATGTAAAAATCAACGTTCGTCGCTCAGACGCATCGTTGCCTTAAAAAAAAAATAAATAACTTTACTTTTCCAGAGTTAAGTGGCTCCAGTATCTATATAATTGGCTAATATTTCCAGCCATAGTAATTTTGAATGTGCCCACTGTCTAGTTTTCCACTTACGAAACGTACTTTTGAAAATTTGTACTTCGAAAATAGGGAAATCGCTTCAGAACGAATTGCGTAACGTTGTTTGATTTAGTAGATTCGTGTAAGGCAATTATTGAAAAATTCAAACGAGGTATTTTATTTCGTTTTTTGACATCCTTATATGTGACGAATCATAGACCAAAATAGCAATTCACTAGTCATGGATTTAAATGTCCGATGTTTTTGAAGAACTTTTCCTGATTGTCCTTCATTACGACAGTGGCAGCTCTCACACATCATCGGATCAAACCACAGGGTTTTTGGACATTCAAAACATCGAACTATTTATCATCATTTTTCTTACATCCTTGACTTAGCAGCTAATGACTTGATTTTGTTCTTGACTATTAAAAATAAATTGCGATAACATTTTTTGGCGCCTGAGGAGGGTGTTGAAGCCTTTAAAAAGCTCATTATGAACACACACTGAGGAAAAAAGGTAAATTCAATTTAGTGGAGAAAACTTTGAAATCCTAGTTCCAATAATAATTTATTGCGTTTTCACTATCTGGCTGCCATTCCAAGAGGCAACACTTGTAGAATACATACAAATACTCAGAATTCGGTTGCAGGTGAGTGACAAGGTGTAAGCCTTCGTCAAATTTTTATCAATGTGCAAACTAAACTATGGTAGTCTGAGTAATATTCTGTGAATATATGCTGGCCAGCTCGAATATCAAACGAAGAACTCTGGGAACGAGCGAATCGAATGTGTGCCTGCACGGAAGTCAAGAAGCGTAAATGCCAATGGATTGGGCACACACTTCGTAAAAGCAATAACCATAATGCAAAGCAAGCGTTGCGATGGAACCCACAAGGATCCCGCCGGCCTGGTGCCCCTGCTAAGACTTGGCGAAGAAAGCGAATTAAATGATAGTGGTTATTCGTGGAATACTATATGCAGAGAAGCAAACAATAGAGTAAGATTCAGGTTGGTTGTTCAGGCCCTATGCTCCACTGGGAGAAGAGGATAGCAAGAAGAAGAAGATATTTTGCTTGGGAGTTTTTAAGTCATCACTCATTCATTCCAAAAACTTGTTCCTTTTGTTTTAAACATTTTCCGAGAAGTCGTATAAAACAATGCTCACTTATTGTAAAAGCTCTTCTGTTAAATATTTGAGCCTACAACTATGTGGTCATATTTTCTGTACAAAAGCAGTGGTTTCCAATGGCGTATAAACTTAATTTCAATTCAAAAAATGATTTTGTCAAGAGTACAATGAATTGCTGCTCATTCTAGATTCTTCGTTTCCAAAGCGATAAAATTACAACAGCCATTTTGTTCAAATGGACTTTGACTTGTAAGTATAATCAGCCGTGCTCCGGAGAACGAAAAAACCAAACCAAACAATTTTATTCGGATTCTGTTTTTGGTTGGCGCGAAATTATTTTTGTTAAAAGCCCATACGCAGCATGCAAAAATTTCGCACGGAATGACAAAAAATCATATAAAAAAAAATTCCACTATTTTTGTTTATATGAAGTTGTGTAGTGGTATTGTTTTTTTTAATATGAAGTTTTGTCATTCCGTGCGAAATTTTTGCATGCTGCGTATCGGCCTTAACGCGGGAACCCTGTCGCGCTTATCGGCTATGTGTTCATGTATGATACGCACACATAAACAAACAAAAAAAATTTGTTTCACAGCGCAATTTTTGGGTTGAGTCAAAAAAAATATTTAAAAATAATTGTCAATATCTACGTTAAGGGGGTCACCTCATGAAAGCCCGGAAAAAATGTTATTTTTCAATTATTTTTTTTTGTCAAGAAAGAAACGCTATACATCTATGATTTTTTACATTTATTTAAAGGTACTTCTGAACAATAATCCAAAAAAAAAACAAGTCAAAATTTTCAAAAATGGCGGAGTTATTCATGGCGGACTGGTATGCCTCGCGACTGGAGAAGTTGAACGGCGGGAAGCATAATAATAATAATTTCCATGACTGACAATTGTGTCAGTCGCCCCTGGGGATCTCTATTAATAACTGTTCAAAGAGAACAGGGACCTACAGTTTATAGTCGCATACGAACGGCGGTGTCTAAAATCAATGAAATTTTTTTTTTTTTTAAGTACATTTATTTATTCTATAGGGTTTTCCAATAAGAGGTGTTATTTTGGTATTCAAAGAAAAATGCCATTATTCGAGATAAATGATCGGATGTTTATTTTATAATAAAGAAGAAGGTATGCCGTTAATAATGAAAAACAACATCAGCCAAAAGGCCACCACGACCACGCCTACAGGACCATATCCTTTTCATGAAATTTTCCATAACCAAATCGCAAAGTGGCTACCCTATGTCCTCGATAGGTCCAATGACCCCGCCGGACCATAAACTGGACCAAACAGTCACACGTTGATGATGGAGAGGCTTCTCAACAACAACTCTTGGGTTTTCCGAGCCCCAGATGCGACAATTTTGCTTGTTGACGTAGCCACCGAGGTGGAAATAGGCCTCATCAGTCAAGATGATTTTTCGATGAAAGATTTTCACCATTTTTGTAGTGAATTTTAATAATTTCAATGCATTGTTGAAGCGTGTATCGTTCCATTTTTATTAATGGCGTAGTTTCTACTTGTCAAATGTCAAAGAATAAAAGCTTCAAAAGTGACAGCTACCGAAATACCGGGAGATTCAAAATAACACCTTTTGTTGGAAAACCCTATATATGAACCACTGAAAAGTCGAAGCAAATTGAATATTCACTGTTTTATTTTGTGCTTGTCAAAATTTACGATTTTTTGCATAAATAGTATGAAAAATTTGTAAAATTATTAAAATCATTGGTTCATATAGAATGATTGTTCATTATCAACAAAACAAAATTTATTAAAGGTCAATCGGTTGAAAAATTTTTGTGTAATCCTGCCCGCCAGTTTCAAAAACGTGGTTTTGAGAAAACGCGCTTCAAAGTTTTTGTAAAATACAATTAGACTAACTTTACCGACTATATCTTTAGAAATATTCCGAATTTCGATCTGAAATTTTACACGCACATTCTCGGATAGTTTTTCTATCGACTAAACATACAACAAAAAAGTTCGACTTTTTTCGGGATTTTAAAGTTGGCATAAATATAATCTCAGAATATTAAAAAATTTATTTCAGTATAAAATTCGTAATTTTTTAAACCTTTTTGCCGATTCGGTTTATTTCCTCTTGCAACAAAACATTCGGTTTCAAACCACATAAATAAATCGGTTTGATGGAATTTGGTTCGGTTTCAAAACGAATCCGAATAAAATAGTCGATTTCGTTTTCCGGAGCAATGCAGAATATTTTGATTTACTTCATTACTTTATTAGTCGCAAATTGCGATAGTTGTTTAAATGTAAAATCGATTGAAAGATTTGGACGTGTTGGGCATTATTGGTTTACTAAATGAACGTGTATGCCCGAGTTTAAAATGTCCTGTACCTTAAGGACATTACAGCTTTAGAAAAATTGTGATAGTGTCCCAAAAAATTAAAATTAATTTTTGATTCAATTTTTGCCTACATGAGTCAACAGAACAATCTTGGTGATTTTACTTTCTTTGATAAAAACTTGTTTTAATCGAGCTTGTAGGACAAGATGTTTAAATATGATACCCACGATCTTTATATTTAAGAAAGGAAGATTCCATGCTTTGTAAGCAGATTATAAAGTGCGTACTGAAAAACTGTTACACATTTGTATTATTTATTTTTAAGTTGTCTATCCACCTTTAATCACATTTGAGGCATACTACTGACATGAATCGTAGATCTTGATCTGCCAGCAGATAATGCGAATTTTAGGTAGCGTTTGGGCTCTCTAGTTTAAGAGTTCTCTGAAATCGTTTTGCTTGTGCGGACTACCAGACAGACAAAAAAACATGGCTTTATCGACTTGACACATACACCTTCGTTACGGGGCACAAAAATAGTCAATTTCTAACAGTGTAAATAAATTTGTGTAAATGTTTATTGAGTTATGCGAGTTGACCATAAGGTACATAGGTGGTATATGTGGGTAGTTTTTTTTTGCATCTGTTTTCATCTACTTATGATGATCTAAATAAGACCAACCGCATGCAGCATTTTCATATTTAAATAATTTTGGCGGAAACTCAAAACCTAAAACTTACTTTGCGCCATGGACATGCTTGTAGAATTGTTAATTTCAGCCACAACTATAATTTCCTCGTTCTCCTCTGTCTCCTCGGGCACCATCATCAGATTATTATTTAGCATAAAATTTTCTCCACGATTATCACAGTCCATGGTCGAGCTGCGTATCCGCCGCGTTAATGAGGAGCGCGTTATGTATGAGGAACGCGTTGTGGAGACACGCCTTAGTGCACTGCGACCGTAGAAAAGCATGCGAACCTCAACTCGAAATCTGGGATGTGTTGCCGCATACAAATAGGGATCCACGCAGGCGGCGGTCTTGCAAAAGAGCGCAGGAATCATAGAGCCCAGTGGTGTTATATGCTGTTCCAGACCAAAGACGCCCATCATGGCTACAACGGCATAGGGCGACCATGCAAGAAACCACAGCCCTATGATGGCAGCCACTATAAATGTTAGCTTCTGTTCTGTTTTGGCTTTATCCTTGTTGGATTGTATGCGATTTGCCTTGAAAACCACCTTGAGTATATAGAAATATGAAAAGACAATGGCAGTTAGAGGTACGCAATAGGCTGCTACAAAAAACAGCGCCATGAATATGCGTGCCGGCACCTCCTTATTCAGATAATCAAAACTGCAGGTTGTAAGAAAACCCTCGGGAACATAGACCGACAGTCCAATATCCAAAGCTGGCATTACCGCAAAAAAAAAACTGTAACACCAAATCAAAAAGATGATTAAATAGGAGCGCAATCGTGAGTAGCGTCGCAGCGGCTGAAGTGGATGCACCACCACGTTATAGCGGTCCAAAGCAATGGCGGTTAGGGTGCCAATGGCACAGGTGCCACTAAGACCGCCCACAAATCCGTAGATGCGGCATGCTGCAAATGTTCAATATCTGAAGTTATTATAAAGCTGGTGGCAACGTAAGATGCCTGCTTACCTACATCACCCAATGCTGGACCCTCTTTGATGTTATTATAAATGGCTATAGGACATTTGATGAGCATTAGAAAATCACATATGGCTAGATTCATGACCAAAATATTTGCGGGTGTACGTAAGGACTTGCGGCTCCTAAACATAAAGATAACAAAAGCATTACCAATGCACCCCACAACGGATATGAGGCAATATAGCGCCGCCATGATATAGAAGCTGCTGGTACGTGGCGGTTCAAATTGCAGCCAAAACGGATTAACCTTGGCTATGTAGGATAGGTCATACTTGTCGCGATAGTGTATATAGCCGGGATAAGTGCTGTGAATAAAAATAAATAGCAATTAATTTACACCAACCAAGAAAAACAATTGCTCAATTGATTAGTTAATTACACGAACTATGTAGCATACTTTTGTGCGCAACATAATTGAACTAATTAAGCCGATCAGGGATAGTTTATTTGAAAATAACTAATTAAAACAAATGAAAATATCTGCCAGTAAATCGAGTTTGCAAAATTTGTAAATTGTTTTTATAGCCAAAGTAAACTGATGGTTACGAAATAATGTAATGTACAATTAAAATTCAGTTTATTACTTTGGTCAATTGTAAATAAAATTTAACGTAAATACTAGGGTGCCATTTTTGCTGCTGGCTTCTCGTATGTCAACACCGCACAGTGGTCGATTTGCATTATATTATAACTTGGAATAAATATAAATGGTAAGGAGGCAGTTTGCCACCTCACAACTTTGTTCCTATTTTGCCAATAGGGCACCAAGTAGTTGCTTGGTGAGAGAGCCGGTGAAAGGGCGCTTACTCTCACCAAGGCTAGTTAAAGTATATCAGCCTTTAGATTGGCGCGCTAGTTATTATTTAGTATTAGTGAGTAGGGAAATGTATTAGTGCATTGGTGTAAGTGGAGAGTAGGTGATAGGGTTGGTGTTAGGTACAGCGAGCTCGTTTCTTATCAATTAGGATACATAGTCAGATAAACAGAGTGCCGCTTAGGATTTGATAGTATTAATTTGGGCGGGAATTCAAGGATTTGGCGGCGATCGTGTCCTATATAAGGCGGATCTGCAGCCAAATAGGGACAGTCTTAGTGAGTTTGTGAAGCGGACAGTCTTACGGGTCTTAGTGAGTAAGTGCAACGAGAAAGGTCTCGACTGAAAAAAGTATTAAAGTCAGTGCCGCAGGTTTAAAGGCTTTTCGTGTAACAAAATATAGAATTGTCGCAAAGGACAGAGATGTTTAATTAGTAGCGTACCGGGTGCGACCGCGCCGGAGTTTATAAGTAAGGATTAACAACTGGGTGAGCGTACCGCCGAAAAGGGCAATATACATTATTATTCAAAGCGTTTATATTGTTAGAGTTAAGCTTAACTTTGTTTCCCAAAATATAATTTTTGCTAAAAATATTATTTTGTGTAAAATAGAGAGCGAGCGGCCTCGACTTAAGTGTACTGTGATAATAGAACGCAAAATGGCAGATAATATATTTTTAAAATATCGAAAGTCTCAGCAAATATAAATATTGTTATGGCATTTACCCCGGGCATAGCTAAGCTATCCCAGCCGTTGTTGCGGACAAAACCTAAGGTCGTTACAGCATAAAGTAAGACTTTATTAAAAAAATGTGTTTCCTATTTTCCTATCTTTGAGCACTTTTTTTTGTTCTTATAAATCTTATCAATACGGTCCGATCTGATGTCAAGGAGGGGCAAACTTTATTGAAACATTGTCTATGTAACTTATTGGGGGTCAGCCGCTCTCAGTACAGGGGGATACACATGTAGGGTATTTTTACCTACGTGCAGTAAACTGTGCAAAGAAAACGAGCAGCAGCTCATGGAGCATAGCGGTCAGGCAGAGGCAGTTGTTGCCTCGACCTCCAAAAATGCTGAAAAAATGGCTACGACAGCCAAGAGGAAACAAGTTTATGTAGAGCTGCAAGACAGAGGTTGAAATTGCTCCTCAAGAAGGGTGTCAGCTTTGTTGAACCCAAGGCGCAGGTGAAACAACCCATAATTTCAGGGGAACCAAGCACCCCAAAAAGACAGCGGTCATCTGACAAAACCCCTCCAGAAGCGGCTGATCGCAAACGGCCGCTGCAGGATAACACAGGTGGACGACACAAAACTCCGCAAGTCAATACAAAAAGTCAAAGTAGGCCGTCCTTCAGAGACACTGTAAAAGGTGCCCGTATTGCTGTGCTGCCAAGGGACTACCCAAATAGAATCCTAACCATGAAGCAGTTAGACCTAATTCAGGATAGTCTGATGACGAGGGTGCTGAACGGGAGTGAAGGTGAAATATCGCCTTAATTTCTGGGATGCACTTACAAAGCGGGCTTTATGACACTGCACTGTAGCAACGACAAAACGGCGGAGTGGGTAATGCAGACGGCTGTAATTATAAAACCATGGGAGGGAGCATCACTATGGACTATAGAGGAAGACAAGATGCCTCACCCAAAAGTCCTGGTGGGATACAGTTAACAATAGCGGCCATATTTATAGACAAAAATATAAAGTTTCTTCTAATCTCCGATTTTCTGTATGGCGACACAGTAGCCATACTCATGGAAGTCAACCACCTAGGGGTACGCAAGGACATTGATATCGCCTCGGCCTACTTGAGCATCAAACAGCTCCGACTAACTCTGTGATCCGTCTGGTAGAGTGGTGCAAGCGTAAGAATCCTTGGCTGCGACGCAAACTCTCACAACGTCGTCTGGTGGAGTTCTGATACAAACAAAAAATGTGAGTCTCTCTTAGAATACATAATTACTACCAACCTAGCCCCTCCTTTCTAAATGCGATAAGGGAGGAGGTTCTAGAGCTCACCCTAGCCTCGCATAACATTCATGGAATGATCAAAGACTGGTGAGTTTCACAAGAAGTATCTTTCTCTGATCGTAACCACATTCTGTTTGAGGTTGAAATTGAACAGCCTATAAACATTTATTACCGGTCAACGAGAGCAACAAACTGGGCTAACTATAGGGAAAACCAAGGAAATGAGCTACAAGGGCTCAATAAACAAAGTTCCTTGGTGGAATGGAAGGCTAGCGTCGTTACGCGAAATAGCCCCTAAACAATTCAACAAGGCAAAAAGGGTAAAATCTTGAGAGCAATATCGTGTAGCTCTAACAAGCTACAATAAGGAACTAAAGAAGTCAAAAAGGAAATCTTAGACGACCTTCTGCGAAAATCTAATGGATATACCGGCAACGGCCAGGATCCACAAAACTGTCTCGACTGCTAATGCAGCAAAAATTGATACTTTAAAATATCCAAATGGTTCAGCCACGGCAACGTTTGCAGAAACAAAAGAGCTTCTAACCTTTACTCACTTCTCGAGCTGTAACCTCAACATAGGCGAGAGCACCTCTCAAAGGACGAGTATAATCCTTCCGAGACCTAGCATTGCCGTAATCAACGGAATAATAACTTTTGAAAAAATTAAATGGGCACTAGACTCTTTCAAACCATTTAAATCACTTAAATACTCAGAGCCTGCCTGAAACTGTGCTACATCCCTAAAAAATGGAGGGAGGCAAAAGTAATTTTCATACCAAAAGGAGGCAACAAACCCCCAAACGAACCGAAGTCATGTAGACCCATTTGTCTATCATCATTTATACTCAAAACAATGGAGAAACTAATCGATTACTATATAAGAACGGATCTGCTAAAAACAAATCCACTTCACAAATCTACAATGACGGCTGCACATGACCTGGTAACAAATATAGAAAAAGCAGTAGGGACGAAAGAAATATCCCTATGTGCCTTTATGGACATATAGGGAGCTTTCGATAATGCTAGCTATGAATCAATGAAGCGCGCCCTGAACAAAATAGAAGCAAACCCATTGTTAATAAACTGGATTCACCAAATGCTACAAAACAGGGTGAAAACAGCTGAACTCGGTAATGTCTTGATGAGTGTAAATGCAGTCAAAGGATGCCCACAAGGAGGTGTATTATCTCCACTGTTGTGGTCTATTCTATTTGATGACCTGCTAAACGGCCTTAACAATAGAGGCTTCAAAACCATTGGCTATGCTGACAACATAACAGTCAACATAAACGGGAAACATGAAAACATCGCCGATGAGCAAATGCAGGATGCTCTAAAAATCACCTGGGAACGGTGTGAAAGGGAAGGGTTGTCTATCAACTCAACTAAAACAACCATCGTTTCCTACACAAAGAGACGCAACATAAACATCCCTAGTCTACGTATAAAAGGTACGGTGGAACCATTAAAGGATGAAGTCAAATATTTAGGCCTAACAATTGATAAAAGGCTGACATGGGAAAAACTTCTAACCAACACAGCACAAAAGGCCTCTAAACAAATATGGGCTACGAGACAGCTCCTTGGAAGAACATGGGATCTTAGCCCCAAAATATCCTCATGGATCTACAAACACATGATATTACCAACCATATTATATTGCTCAGTCATATGGTGGAAAAAGGTAAATCAACTAACTAACTGGAGCAATGAGAACAACACCAACAGCCTAACCTAATCATTAGAGGAGAAGCCTTTAAGCCTCCACAAAATATATTAATTCAAAGAAGGAGATCATAAAGGACACCTTGAAATTCTAAATTGAGCAATGGAGCAAATATTGTAGCAACTTTCAACAACCAAATATTCAGTAGTTAGCCCAACAAAAAGCTACGAAATTTATGTACCCACAAGGGACGAATGGGAAAACAACCCAAGCTGGGTGCGGGATGATGCCCTAAAAGCGTACACGGATGGTTCCAAAACGAACGATGCAGTAGGTAGGTTAGTCGGGCCCCGTTGCCATATGCACATCACATTATGTAAAGAAGCAAAAATATTCGATGCCGAATTGTTTGCAAAAAACACTGCAACCCAAAAACTATTGGACCGCAATGTGCAAAGAATAAAACAATAAATTCTATCTGACAGCCAAGCGGTATTTAAGGCTCTTAACAATTATAAATTCATGTTCAAATCCGTTCATGAATGCCACAACAACCTAAACCTGGCAAATCATAACAAGGTAAAACTGATTTGGGTTCCAAGGCACAGAGGACTTGAAGATAATGAAGCAGCGGACAAACAAGCCCAAAAGGGGGCGAAGCAGATCTTCATAGGACCCAGCCCGCTGTTTGGCCTTACAAAAAACGCATTATATCGGAAAAAAACAGACCAGAGGTAAAAACCCATTGGCACAACTTGGAAGGACTCCATCACTCCAAAAAATTAATTTAGTTCAGCCCAAAAACCTACGCATCCTATGCGGTGCTCTTACTGGCCACTACCCATGTAGATACCACATGGCCAAACTCGGTCTATCTACTACAGAAATATGCAGATTATCAGAGCTTGAATTATCAAACTTGACATTCTGACTTGATATATGCGGGCAGATGAAGGTTTTTTTTCTTCTAATGAGTCTCCAATCCCAAATAACTTTACAGCTCTATATTTTCTACAAATATAAGTGCGGTTGTAACTTTTTAAGCTTAAAACAAAAGCCAATTGAGTCTTTTTATTTTTAACATTTGTGACGATTCGTTCGTGATTGCTCAATCTTTATTTGTTTTTAAGCTGCTGGCTCTCACCTTAAAGCTACGCTGTCATTCACAGAATGCTTCTCATGGTCTTTGGTCACATTTTCCGCTCCCACTACAATCGACGTTGTTGTTGCAACAGATGTTGTAGTGGTTGCCTCACTGGGCACACTACTGTTGACCAGCACCTCGGAGATAGCGTTGGTTATCCAAAGGCTACCCTCGTCTGTTGACAATGTTGGCAGCGCGAACATGATGGTTTCCATGTCAGCCTCTACTTTCTTTTTCTGTCCAAATTTTACGATGATGAGTTTTTGGTTTGTTTACTTTTTTTTTTATTTTGACGTTTTAGAGTTACGTGTATTTTGGCTCTTATTGCAGCTAGTCGTCGGATTCTATTACTGCTGCTGACATGTGACACGCTGCGTATACGTAGTGCGTGTCTGTGACCGACTATTAGTCTGAGTCTTTCTAGAGGCAGTCGGCTGTGTTCCTGCCTTCTTTATTCACTTGATCCTTGCTTAATTACCGTAAATAGTATTACCTCCGCTTGCTCTAGCTTTGACTCCCCTTTGACTCGCCTTGTCATTGCTGCCGCACAACGGAAATGTAGCATTTTGCTTGTAGGTTTCAGGTTAGTAACAACCACAGCGCGATTAAGTTAGATTCGATTAGTGCTGGCATCTGTCCGAACTTAATGCAACTAAAAGTAGAAAGATAAAAATGCAGTTACGGTTAATCGAAGCTGTCTTGTTTTCATTGCAATCAACCCTGTCCCAAATTTTATTTCGATACGTTTTTTGCCAAAGTATATAATTAAATAAATGAAGCACTTGCTCAGTTCGCTTTAAATATTGGTATTGTTGGTTTATTTTTAGTTGAGGTTTTATATGCCAAGCTTAAAGTAATTGAATTAAGAATACACTAAAGTGCAGTGTCTTTAAATGCGGCATCATATATACTGTCTATATTTAACTTCTACCATTAAAAAAAAAAAAATTCAACTTAGTTTTGGTCATAAAATAAACTATGAAAAAATTAAGAAAAACTGATTAAAAATAGCGTGAAAGTGATAGCGTTGCAAAAACTTTGTAGACAACTAAAAAAAAAAAAACAATAATAATAATAAATCTCTGTCTCTGTGTGTGTACAGTTTCTCGTTTAGAACGGTTTTTTTTAAGTTGGTACTCATTTTGACAGCTTCAAATAGTGAAAATTTGAGATCAAAATCAACGCACATAATTTAATTTTCTCTCTTTTGAACGTTCTATTTCTTCTATTACGTA
>JAECWU010000329.1:0-24773 GCA_018150985.1 Chymomyza costata
TTTCTAAAACTTTACCTGCCCATAACTCCTAAACTAGCAGAGTTAGAGCGAAAATAAGCTTAATCGGTGATGACTTTTTTTCAACTTTAAATGCCCATAGCTTCCAAACCAAAAGGCCTACAGCGAAAATAAGCGCAGATTCGTGTTGGTCGCGTCGAAATCTTTATTCGGTGCAAATATAAAGCCAATCGAAGAAATTTTATTTTCTAAAACTTTAACTGCCCATAACTCCTAAACTAGCAGAGTTAGAGCGAAAATAAGCTTAATCGGTGATCACTTTTTTCAACTTTAAATGCCCATAGCTTCCAAACCAAAAGGCCTACAGCGAAAACAAGCGCAGATTCGTGTTGGTCGCGTCGAAATCTTTATTCGGTGCAAATATAAAGCCAATCGAAGAAATTTTATTTTCTAAACTTTAACTGCCCATAACTCCTAAACTAGCAGAGCTAGAGCGAAAATAAGCTTAATCGGTGATCACTTGTTTTCAACTTAAAATGCCCATAGCTTCCAAACCAAAAGGCCTACAGCGAAAATAAGCGCAGATTCGTGTTGGTCGCGTCGAAATCTTTATTCGGTGCAAATATAAAGCCAATCGAAGAAATTTTATTTTCTAAACTTTAACTGCCCATAACTCCTTAACTAGCAGAGTTAGAGCGAAAATAAGCTTAATCGGTGATCACTTTTTTTCAACTTTAAACGCCCATAGCTTCCAAACCAAAAGGCCTACAGCGAAAACAAGCGCAGATTCGTGTTGGTCGCGTCGAAATCTTTATTCGGTGCAAATATAAAGCCAATCGAAGAAATTTTATTTTCTAAAACTATAACTGCCCATAACTCCTAAACTAGCAGAGTTAGAGCGAAAATAAGCTTAATCGGTGATCACTTTTTTTCAACTTTAAATGCCCATAGCTTCCAAACCAAAAGGCCTACAGCGAAAACAAGCGCAGATTCGTGTTGGTCGCGTCGAAATCTTTATTCGGTGCAAATATAAAACCAATCGAAGAAATTTTATTTTCTAAAACTATAACTGCCCATAACTCCTAAACTAGCAGAGTTAGAGCGAAAATAAGCTTAATCGGTGATCACTTTTTTTCAACTTTAAACGCCCATAGCTTCCAAACCAAAAGGCCTACAGCGAAAACAAGCGCAGATTCGTGTTGGTCGCGTCGAAATCTTTATTCGGTGCAAATATAAAGCCAATCGAAGAAATTTTATTTTCTAAAACTTTAACTGCCCATAACTCCTAAACTAGCAGAGTTAGAGCGAAAATAAGCTTAATCGGTGATCACTTTTTTTCAACTTTAAACGCCCATAGCTTCCAAACCAAAAGGCCTACAGCGAAAACAAGCGCAGATTCGTGTTGGTCGCGTCGAAATCTTTATTCGGTGCAAATATAAAGCCAATCGAAGAAATTTTATTTTCTAAAACTTTAACTGCCCATAACTCCTAAACTAGCAGAGTTAGAGCGAAAATAAGCTTAATCGGTGATCACTTTTTTTCAACTTTAAATGCCCATAGCTTCCAAACCAAAAGGCCTACAGCGAAAATAAGCGCAGATTCGTGTCAGTAGCGTCGAAATCTTTATTCGGTGCAAATATAAAGCCAATCGAAGAAATTTTATTTTCTAAACTTTAACTGCCCATAACTCCTAAACTAGCAGAGTTAGAGCGAAAATAAGCTTAATCGGTGATCACTTTTTTTCAACTTTAAATGCCCATAGCTTCCAAACCAAAAGGCCTACAGCGAAAACAAGCGCAGATTCGTGTTGGTCGCGTCGAAATCTTTATTCGGTGCAAATATAAAGCCAATCGAAGAAATTTTATTTTCTAAACTTTAACTGCCCATAACTCCTTAACTAGCAGAGTTAGAGCGAAAATAAGCTTAATCGGTGATGACTTTTTTTCAACTTTAAATGCCCATAGCTTCCAAACCAAAAGGCCTACAGCGAAAATAAGCCCAGATTCGTGTTGGTCGCGTCGAAATCTTTATTCGGTGCAAATATAAAGCCAATCGAAGAAATTTTATTTTCTAAAACTTTAACTGCCCATAACTCCTAAACTAGCAGAGTTAGAGCGAAAATAAGCTTAATCGGTGATCACTTTTTTCAACTTTAAATGCCCATAGCTTCCAAACCAAAAGGCCTACAGCGAAAACAAGCGCAGATTCGTGTTGGTCGCGTCGAAATCTTTATTCGGTGCAAATATAAAGCCAATCGAAGAAATTTTATTTTCTAAACTTTAACTGCCCATAACTCCTAAACTAGCAGAGCTAGAGCGAAAATAAGCTTAATCGGTGATCACTTTTTTCAACTTTAAATGTCCATAGCTTCCAAACCAAAAGGCCTACAGCGAAAACAAGCGCAGATTCGTGTTGGTCGCGTCGAAATCTTTATTCGGTGCAAATATAAAGCCAATCGAAGAAATTTTATTTTCTAAAACTTTAACTGCCCATAACTCCTAAACTAGCAGAGTTAGAGCGAAAATAAGCTTAATCGGTGATCACTTTTTTTCAACTTTAAATGCCCATAGCTTCCAAACCAAAAGGCCTACAGCGAAAATAAGCGCAGATTCGTGTTGGTCGCGTCGAAATCTTTATTCGGTGCAAATATAAAGCCAATCGAAGAAATTTTATTTTCTAAAACTTTAACTGCCCATAACTCCTAAACTAGCAGAGTTACAGCGAAAATAAGCTTAATCGGTGATCACTTTTTTTCAACTTTAAATGCCCATAGCTTCCAAACCAAAAGGCCTACAGCGAAAACAAGCGCAGATTCGTGTTGGTCGCGTCGAAATCTTTATTCGGTGCAAATATAAAGCCAATCGAAGAAATTTTATTTTCTTAAACTTTAACTGCCCATAACTCCTAAACTAGCAAAGTTAGAGCGAAAATAAGCTTAATCGGTGATCACTTTTTTTCAACTTTAAATGCCCATAGCTTCCAAACCAAAAGGCCTACAGCGAAAACAAGCGCAGATTCGTGTTGGTCGCGTCAAAATCCGTATTCGGTGCAAATATAAAGCCAATCGAAGAAATTTTATTTTCTAAACTTTAACTGCCCATAACTCCTAAACTAGCAGAGTTAGAGCGAAAATAAGCTTAATCGGTGATCACTTTTTTCAACTTTAAACGCCCATAGCTTCCAAGCCAAAAGGCCTACAGCGAAAATAAGCCCAGAATCATGTCAGTCGTGTCGAAATCTTTATTCGGTGCAAATATAAAGCCAATCGAAGAAATTTTATTTTCTAAAACTTTAACTGCCCATAACTCCTAAACTAGCAGAGTTAGAGCGAAAATAAGCTTAATCGGTGATCACTTTTTTCAACTTTAAATGCCCATAGCTTCCAAACCAAAAGGCCTACAGCGAAAACAAGCGCAGATTCGTGTTGGTCGCGTCGAAATCTTTATTCGGTGCAAATATAAAGCCAATCGAAGAAATTTTATTTTCTAAAACTTTAACTGCCCATAACTCCTAAACTAGCAGAGTTAGAGCGAAAATAAGCTTAATCGGTGATCACTTTTTTCAACTTTAAACGCCCATAGCTTCCAAACCAAAAGGCCTATAGCGAAAATAAGCCCAGATTCGTGTCAGTAGCGTCGAAATCTTTATTCGGTGCAAATATAAAGCCAATCGAAGAAATTTTATTTTCTAAAACTATAACTGCCCATAACTCCTAAACTAGCAGAGTTAGAGCGAAAATAAGCTTAATCGGTGATCACTTTTTTTCAACTTTAAACGCCCATAGCTTCCAAACCAAAAGGCCTACAGCGAAAATAAGCCCAGATTCGTGTCAGTAGCGTCGAAATCTTTATTCGGTGCAAATATAAAGCCAATCGAAGAAATTTTATTTTCTAAAACTTTAACTGCCCATAACTCCCAAACTAGCAGAGTTAGAGCGAAAATAAGCTTAATCGGTGATCACTTTTTTTCAACTTTAAATGCCCATAGCTTCCAAACCAAAAGGCCTACAGCGAAAATAAGCGCAGATTCGTGTTGGTCGCGTCGAAATCTTTATTCGGTGCAAATATAAAGCCAATCGAAGAAATTTTATTTTCTAAACTTTAACTGCCCATAACTCCTAAACTAGCAGAGTTAGAGCGAAAATAAGCTTAATCGGTGATCACTTTTTTTCAACTTTAAATGCCCATAGCTTTCAAACCAAAAGGCCTACAGCGAAAATAAGCGCAGATTCGTGTTGGTCGCGTCGAAATCTTTATTCGGTGCAAATATAAAGCCAATCGAAGAAATTTTATTTTCTAAAACTTTAACTGCCCATAACTCCTAAACTAGCAGAGTTACAGCGAAAATAAGCTTAATCGGTGATCACTTTTTTTCAACTTTAAATGCCCATAGCTTCCAAACCAAAAGGCCTACAGCGAAAACAAGCGCAGATTCGTGTTGGTCGCGTCGAAATCTTTATTCGGTGCAAATATAAAGCCAATCGAAGAAATTTTATTTTCTAAAACTTTAACTGCCCATAACTCCTAAACTAGCAGAGTTAGAGCGAAAATAAGCTTAATCGGTGATCACTTTTTTTCAACTTTAAATGCCCATAGCTTCCAAACCAAAAGGCCTACAGCGAAAACAAGCGCAGATTCGTGTTGGTCGCGTCGAAATCCGTATTCGGTGCAAATATAAAGCCAATCGAAGAAATTGTATTTTCTAAACTTTAACTGCCCATAACTCCTAAACTAGCAGAGTTAGAGCGAAAATAAGCTTAATCGGTGATCACTTTTTTTCAACTTTAAACGCCCATAGCTTCCAAGCCAAAAGGCCTACAGCGAAAATAAGCCCAGATTCATGTCAGTCGTGTCGAAATCTTTATTCGGTGCAAATATAAAGCCAATCGAAGAAATTTTATTTTCTAAAACTTTAACTGCCCATAACTCCTAAACTAGCAGAGTTAGAGCGAAAATAAGCTTAATCGGTGATCACTTTTTTCAACTTTAAATGCCCATAGCTTCCAAACCAAAAGGCCTACAGCGAAAACAAGCGCAGATTCGTGTTGGTCGCGTCGAAATCTTTATTCGGTGCAAATATAAAGCCAATCGAAGAAATTTTATTTTCTAAAACTTTAACTGCCCATAACTCCTAAACTAGCAGAGTTAGAGCGAAAATAAGCTTAATCGGTGATCACTTTTTTTCAACTTTAAACGCCCATAGCTTCCAAACCAAAAGGCCTACAGCGAAAACAAGCGCAGATTCGTGTTGGTCGCGTCGAAATCTTTATTCGGTGCAAATATAAAGCCAATCGAAGAAATTTTATTTTCTAAAACTTTAACTGCCCATAACTCCTAAACTAGCAGAGTTAGAGCGAAAATAAGCTTAATCGGTGATCACTTTTTTTCAACTTTAAACGCCCATAGCTTCCAAACCAAAAGGCCTACAGCGAAAATAAGCCCAGATTCGTGTTGGTCGCGTCGAAATCTTTATTCGGTGCAAATATAAAGCCAATCGAAGAAATTTTATTTTCTAAAACTATAACTGCCCATAACTCCTAAGCTAGCAGAGTTAGAGCGAAAATAAGCTTAATCGGTGATCACTTTTTTCAACTTTAAATGCCCATAGCTTCCAAACCAAAAGGCCTACAGCGAAAACAAGCGCAGATTCGTGTTGGTCGCGTCGAAATCTTTATTCGGTGCAAATATAAAGCCAATCGAAGAAATTTTATTTTCTAAACTTTAACTGCCCATAACTCCTAAACTAGCAGAGCTAGAGCGAAAATAAGCTTAATCGGTGATCACTTGTTTTCAACTTAAAATGCCCATAGCTTCCAAACCAAAAGGCCTACAGCGAAAATAAGCGCAGATTCGTGTTGGTCGCGTCGAAATCTTTATTCGGTGCAAATATAAAGCCAATCGAAGAAATTTTATTTTCTAAACTTTAACTGCCCATAACTCCTTAACTAGCAGAGTTAGAGCGAAAATAAGCTTAATCGGTGATCACTTTTTTTCAACTTTAAACGCCCATAGCTTCCAAACCAAAAGGCCTACAGCGAAAACAAGCGCAGGTTCGTGTTGGTCGCGTCGAAATCTTTATTCGGTGCAAATATAAAGCCAATCGAAGAAATTTTATTTTCTAAAACTATAACTGCCCATAACTCCTAAACTAGCAGAGTTAGAGCGAAAATAAGCTTAATCGGTGATCACTTGTTTTCAACTTAAAATGCCCATAGCTTCCAAACCAAAAGGCCTACAGCGAAAATAAGCGCAGATTCGTGTTGGTCGCGTCGAAATCTTTATTCGGTGCAAATATAAAGCCAATCGAAGAAATTTTATTTTCTAAACTTTAACTGCCCATAACTCCTTAACTAGCAGAGTTAGAGCGAAAATAAGCTTAATCGGTGATCACTTTTTTTCAACTTTAAACGCCCATAGCTTCCAAACCAAAAGGCCTACAGCGAAAACAAGCGCAGATTCGTGTTGGTCGCGTCGAAATCCGTATTCGGTGCAAATATAAAGCCAATCGAAGAAATTTTATTTTCTAAACTTTAACTGCCCATAACTCCTAAACTAGCAGAGTTAGAGCGAAAATAAGCTTAATCGGTGATCACTTTTTTTCAACTTTAAACGCCCATAGCTTCCAAACCAAAAGGCCTATAGCGAAAATAAGCCCAGATTCGTGTCAGTAGCGTCGAAATCTTTATTCGGTGCAAATATAAAGCCAATCGAAGAAATTTTATTTTCTAAAACTATAACTGCCCATAACTCCTAAACTAGCAGAGTTAGAGCGAAAATAAGCTTAATCGGTGATCACTTTTTTTCAACTTTAAACGCCCATAGCTTCCAAACCAAAAGGCCTACAGCGAAAATAAGCCCAGATTCGTGTCAGTAGCGTCGAAATCTTTATTCGGTGCAAATATAAAGCCAATCGAAGAAATTTTATTTTCTAAAACTTTAACTGCCCATAACTCCCAAACTAGCAGAGTTAGAGCGAAAATAAGCTTAATCGGTGATCACTTTTTTTCAACTTTAAATGCCCATAGCTTCCAAACCAAAAGGCCTACAGCGAAAATAAGCGCAGATTCGTGTTGGTCGCGTCGAAATCTTTATTCGGTGCAAATATAAAGCCAATCGAAGAAATTTTATTTTCTAAAACTTTAACTGCCCATAACTCCTAAACTAGCAGAGTTAGAGCGAAAATAAGCTTAATCGGTGATCACTTTTTTTCAACTTTAAATGCCCATAGCTTCCAAACCAAAAGGCCTACAGCGAAAATAAGCGCAGATTCGTGTTGGTCGCGTCGAAATCCGTATTCGGTGCAAATATAAAGCCAATCGAAGAAATTTTATTTTCTAAACTTTAACTGCCCATAACTCCTAAACTAGCAGAGTTAGAGCGAAAATAAGCTTAATCGGTGATCACTTTTTTTCAACTTTAAATGCCCATAGCTTCCAAACCAAAAGGCCTACAGCGAAAATAAGCGCAGATTCGTGTTGGTCGCGTCGAAATCTTTATTCGGTGCAAATATAAAGCCAATCGAAGAAATTTTATTTTCTAAAACTTTAACTGCCCATAACTACCAAACTAGCAGAGTTAGAGCGAAAATAAGCTTAATCGGTGATCACTTTTTTTCAACTTTAAATGCCCATAGCTTCCAAACCAAAAGGCCTACAGCGAAAATAAGCGCAGATTCGTGTTGGTCGCGTCGAAATCCGTATTCGGTGCGGATATAAAGCCAATCGAAGAAATTTTATTTTCTAAACTTTAACTGCCCATAACTCCTAAACTAGCAGAGTTAGAGCGAAAATAAGCTTAATCGGTGATCACTTTTTTTCAACTTTAAATGCCCATAGCTTCCAAGCCAAAAGGCCTACAGCGAAAATAAGCCCAGATTCGTGTCAGTCGTGTCGAAATCTTTATTCGGTGCAAATATAAAGCCAATCGAAGAAATTTTATTTTCTAAAACTTTAACTGCCCATAACTCCTAAACTAGCAGAGTTAGAGCGAAAATAAGCTTAATCGGTGATCACTTTTTTTCAACTTTAAACGCCCATAGCTTCCAAACCAAAAGGCCTACAGCGAAAATATGCCCAGATTCGTGTCAGTAGCGTCGAAATCTTTATTCGGTGCAAATATAAAGCCAATCGAAGAAATTTTATTTTCTAAAACTTTAACTGCCCATAACTCCTAAACTAGCAGAGTTAGAGCGAAAATAAGCTTAATTTTTTTCAACTTTAAATGCCCATAGCTTCCAAACCAAAAGGCCTACAGCGAAAACAAGCGCAGATTCGTGTTGGTCGCGTCGAAATCTTTATTCGGTGCAAATATAAAGCCAATCGAAGAAATTTTATTTTCTAAAACTTTAACTGCCCATAACTCCTAAACTAGCAGAGTTAGAGCGAAAATAAGCTTAATCGGTGATCACTTTTTTTCAACTTTAAATGCCCACAGCTTCCAAACCAAAAGGCCTACAGCGAAAATAAGCGCAGATTCGTGTTGGTCGCGTCGAAATCCGTATTCGGTGCGGATATAAAGCCAATCGAAGAAATTTTATTTTCTAAACTTTAACTGCCGATAACTCCTAAACTAGCAGAGTTAGAGCGAAAATAAGCTTAATCGGTGATCACTTTTTTTCAACTTTAAATGCCCATAGCTTCCAAACCAAAAGGCCTACAGCGAAAACAAGCGCAGATTCGTGTTGGTCGCGTCGAAATCTTTATTCGGTGCAAATATAAAGCCAATCGAAGAAATTTTATTTTCTAAACTTTAACTGCCCATAACTCCTAAACTAGCAGAGTTACAGCGAAAATAAGCTTAATCGGTGATCACTTTTTTTCAACTTTAAATGCCCATAGCTTCCAAACCAAAACGCCTACAGCGATAATAAGCCCAAATTCGTGTCAGTCGTGTCGAAATCTTTATTCGGTGCAAATATAAAGCCAATCGAAGAAATTTTATTTTCTAAAACTTTAACTGCCCATAACTCCTAAACTAGCAGAGTTAGAGCGAAAATAAGCTTAATCGGTGATCACTTTTTTTCAACTTTAAATGCCCATAGCTTCCAAACCAAAAGGCCTACAGCGAAAATAAGCCCAGATTCGTGTCAGTAGCGTCGAAATCCGTATTCGGTGCGGATATAAAGCCAATCGAAGAAATTTTATTTTCTAAAACTTTAACTGCCCATAACTCCTAAACTAGCAGAGTTACAGCGAAAATAAGCTTAATCGGTGATCACTTTTTTTCAACTTTAAATGCCCATAGCTTCCAAACCAAAAGGCCTACAGCGAAAACAAGCGCAGATTCGTGTTGGTCGCGTCGAAATCTTTATTCGGTGCAAATATAAAGCCAATCGAAGAAATTTTATTTTCTAAAACTTTAACTGCCCATAACTCCTAAACTAGCAGAGTTAGAGCGAAAATAAGCTTAATCGGTGATCACTTTTTTCAACTTTAAATGCCCATAGCTTCCAAACCAAAAGGCCTACAGCGAAAACAAGCGCAGATTCGTGTTGGTCGCGTCGAAATCTTTATTCGGTGCAAATATAAAGCCAATCGAAGAAATTTTATTTTCTAAACTTTAACTGCCCATAACTCCTAAACTAGCAGAGTTAGAGCGAAAATAAGCTTAATCGGTGATCACTTTTTTCAACTTTAAATGCCCATAGCTTCCAAACCAAAAGGCCTACAGCGAAAACAAGCGCAGATTCGTGTTGGTCGCGTCGAAATCTTTATTCGGTGCAAATATAAAGCCAATCGAAGAAATTTTATTTTCTAAACTTTAACTGCCCATAACTCCTAAACTAGCAGAGTTAGAGCGAAAATAAGCTTAATCGGTGATCACTTTTTTTCAACTTTAAATGCCCATAGCTTCCAAGCCAAAAGGCCTACAGCGAAAATAAGCCCAGATTCGTGTCAGTCGTGTCGAAATCTTTATTCGGTGCAAATATAAAGCCAATCGAAGAAATTTTATTTTCTAAAACTTTAACTGCCCATAACTCCTAAACTAGCAGAGTTAGAGCGAAAATAAGCTTAATCGGTGATCACTTTTTTCAACTTTAAATGCCCATAGCTTCCAAACCAAAAGGCCTACAGCGAAAACAAGCGCAGATTCGTGTTGGTCGCGTCGAAATCTTTATTCGGTGCAAATATAAAGCCAATCGAAGAAATTTTATTTTCTAAAACTTTAACTGCCCATAACTCCTAAACTAGCAGAGTTAGAGCGAAAATAAGCTTAATCGGTGATCACTTTTTTTCAACTTTAAATGCCCATAGCTTCCAAACCAAAAGGCCTACAGCGAAAACAAGCGCAGATTCGTGTTGGTCGCGTCGAAATCTTTATTCGGTGCAAATATAAAGCCAATCGAAGAAATTTTATTTTCTAAACTTTAACTGCCCATAACTCCTAAACTAGCAGAGTTAGAGCGAAAATAAGCTTAATCGGTGATCACTTTTTTTCAACTTTAAACGCCCATAGCTTCCAAACCAAAAGGCCTACAGCGAAAACAAGCGCAGATTCGTGTTGGTCGCGTCGAAATCTTTATTCGGTGCAAATATAAAGCCAATCGAAGAAATTTTATTTTCTAAAACTTTAACTGCCCATAACTCCTAAACTAGCAGAGTTAGAGCGAAAATAAGCTTAATCGGTGATCACTTTTTTTCAACTTTAAATGCCCATAGCTTCCAAACCAAAAGGCCTACAGCGAAAATAAGCGCAGATTCGTGTCAGTAGCGTCGAAATCTTTATTCGGTGCAAATATAAAGCCAATCGAAGAAATTTTATTTTCTAAACTTTAACTGCCCATAACTCCTAAACTAGCAGAGTTAGAGCGAAAATAAGCTTAATCGGTGATCACTTTTTTCAACTTTAAATGCCCATAGCTTCCAAACCAAAAGGCCTACAGCGAAAACAAGCGCAGATTCGTGTTGGTCGCGTCGAAATCTTTATTCGGTGCAAATATAAAGCCAATCGAAGAAATTTTATTTTCTAAACTTTAACTGCCCATAACTCCTTAACTAGCAGAGTTAGAGCGAAAATAAGCTTAATCGGTGATGACTTTTTTTCAACTTTAAATGCCCATAGCTTCCAAACCAAAAGGCCTACAGCGAAAATAAGCCCAGATTCGTGTTGGTCGCGTCGAAATCTTTATTCGGTGCAAATATAAAGCCAATCGAAGAAATTTTATTTTCTAAAACTTTAACTGCCCATAACTCCTAAACTAGCAGAGTTAGAGCGAAAATAAGCTTAATCGGTGATCACTTTTTTCAACTTTAAATGCCCATAGCTTCCAAACCAAAAGGCCTACAGCGAAAACAAGCGCAGATTCGTGTTGGTCGCGTCGAAATCTTTATTCGGTGCAAATATAAAGCCAATCGAAGAAATTTTATTTTCTAAACTTTAACTGCCCATAACTCCTAAACTAGCAGAGCTAGAGCGAAAATAAGCTTAATCGGTGATCACTTTTTTTCAACTTTAAATGTCCATAGCTTCCAAACCAAAAGGCCTACAGCGAAAACAAGCGCAGATTCGTGTTGGTCGCGTCGAAATCTTTATTCGGTGCAAATATAAAGCCAATCGAAGAAATTTTATTTTCTAAAACTTTAACTGCCCATAACTCCTAAACTAGCAGAGTTAGAGCGAAAATAAGCTTAATCGGTGATCACTTTTTTTCAACTTTAAATGCCCATAGCTTCCAAACCAAAAGGCCTACAGCGAAAATAAGCGCAGATTCGTGTTGGTCGCGTCGAAATCTTTATTCGGTGCAAATATAAAGCCAATCGAAGAAATTTTATTTTCTAAAACTTTAACTGCCCATAACTCCTAAACTAGCAGAGTTACAGCGAAAATAAGCTTAATCGGTGATCACTTTTTTTCAACTTTAAATGCCCATAGCTTCCAAACCAAAAGGCCTACAGCGAAAACAAGCGCAGATTCGTGTTGGTCGCGTCGAAATCTTTATTCGGTGCAAATATAAAGCCAATCGAAGAAATTTTATTTTCTTAAACTTTAACTGCCCATAACTCCTAAACTAGCAAAGTTAGAGCGAAAATAAGCTTAATCGGTGATCACTTTTTTTCAACTTTAAATGCCCATAGCTTCCAAACCAAAAGGCCTACAGCGAAAACAAGCGCAGATTCGTGTTGGTCGCGTCAAAATCCGTATTCGGTGCAAATATAAAGCCAATCGAAGAAATTTTATTTTCTAAACTTTAACTGCCCATAACTCCTAAACTAGCAGAGTTAGAGCGAAAATAAGCTTAATCGGTGATCACTTTTTTTCAACTTTAAACGCCCATAGCTTCCAAGCCAAAAGGCCTACAGCGAAAATAAGCCCAGAATCATGTCAGTCGTGTCGAAATCTTTATTCGGTGCAAATATAAAGCCAATCGAAGAAATTTTATTTTCTAAAACTTTAACTGCCCATAACTCCTAAACTAGCAGAGTTAGAGCGAAAATAAGCTTAATCGGTGATCACTTTTTTTCAACTTTAAATGCCCATAGCTTCCAAACCAAAAGGCCTACAGCGAAAACAAGCGCAGATTCGTGTTGGTCGCGTCGAAATCTTTATTCGGTGCAAATATAAAGCCAATCGAAGAAATTTTATTTTCTAAAACTTTAACTGCCCATAACTCCTAAACTAGCAGAGTTAGAGCGAAAATAAGCTTAATCGGTGATCACTTTTTTTCAACTTTAAACGCCCATAGCTTCCAAACCAAAAGGCCTATAGCGAAAATAAGCCCAGATTCGTGTCAGTAGCGTCGAAATCTTTATTCGGTGCAAATATAAAGCCAATCGAAGAAATTTTATTTTCTAAAACTATAACTGCCCATAACTCCTAAACTAGCAGAGTTAGAGCGAAAATAAGCTTAATCGGTGATCACTTTTTTTCAACTTTAAACGCCCATAGCTTCCAAACCAAAAGGCCTACAGCGAAAATAAGCCCAGATTCGTGTCAGTAGCGTCGAAATCTTTATTCGGTGCAAATATAAAGCCAATCGAAGAAATTTTATTTTCTAAAACTTTAACTGCCCATAACTCCCAAACTAGCAGAGTTAGAGCGAAAATAAGCTTAATCGGTGATCACTTTTTTTCAACTTTAAATGCCCATAGCTTCCAAACCAAAAGGCCTACAGCGAAAATAAGCGCAGATTCGTGTTGGTCGCGTCGAAATCTTTATTCGGTGCAAATATAAAGCCAATCGAAGAAATTTTATTTTCTAAAACTTTAACTGCCCATAACTCCTAAACTAGCAGAGTTACAGCGAAAATAAGCTTAATCGGTGATCACTTTTTTTCAACTTTAAATGCCCATAGCTTCCAAACCAAAAGGCCTACAGCGAAAACAAGCGCAGATTCGTGTTGGTCGCGTCGAAATCTTTATTCGGTGCAAATATAAAGCCAATCGAAGAAATTTTATTTTCTAAAACTTTAACTGCCCATAACTCCTAAACTAGCAGAGTTAGAGCGAAAATAAGCTTAATCGGTGATCACTTTTTTTCAACTTTAAATGCCCATAGCTTCCAAACCAAAAGGCCTACAGCGAAAACAAGCGCAGATTCGTGTTGGTCGCGTCGAAATCCGTATTCGGTGCAAATATAAAGCCAATCGAAGAAATTGTATTTTCTAAACTTTAACTGCCCATAACTCCTAAACTAGCAGAGTTAGAGCGAAAATAAGCTTAATCGGTGATCACTTTTTTCAACTTTAAACGCCCATAGCTTCCAAGCCAAAAGGCCTACAGCGAAAATAAGCCCAGATTCATGTCAGTCGTGTCGAAATCTTTATTCGGTGCAAATATAAAGCCAATCGAAGAAATTTTATTTTCTAAAACTTTAACTGCCCATAACTCCTAAACTAGCAGAGTTAGAGCGAAAATAAGCTTAATCGGTGATCACTTTTTTTCAACTTTAAATGCCCATAGCTTCCAAACCAAAAGGCCTACAGCGAAAACAAGCGCAGATTCGTGTTGGTCGCGTCGAAATCTTTATTCGGTGCAAATATAAAGCCAATCGAAGAAATTTTATTTTCTAAAACTTTAACTGCCCATAACTCCTAAACTAGCAGAGTTAGAGCGAAAATAAGCTTAATCGGTGATCACTTTTTTTCAACTTTAAACGCCCATAGCTTCCAAACCAAAAGGCCTACAGCGAAAACAAGCGCAGATTCGTGTTGGTCGCGTCGAAATCTTTATTCGGTGCAAATATAAAGCCAATCGAAGAAATTTTATTTTCTAAAACTTTAACTGCCCATAACTCCTAAACTAGCAGAGTTAGAGCGAAAATAAGCTTAATCGGTGATCACTTTTTTTCAACTTTAAACGCCCATAGCTTCCAAACCAAAAGGCCTACAGCGAAAATAAGCCCAGATTCGTGTTGGTCGCGTCGAAATCTTTATTCGGTGCAAATATAAAGCCAATCGAAGAAATTTTATTTTCTAAAACTATAACTGCCCATAACTCCTAAGCTAGCAGAGTTAGAGCGAAAATAAGCTTAATCGGTGATCACTTTTTTTCAACTTTAAATGCCCATAGCTTCCAAACCAAAAGGCCTACAGCGAAAACAAGCGCAGATTCGTGTTGGTCGCGTCGAAATCTTTATTCGGTGCAAATATAAAGCCAATCGAAGAAATTTTATTTTCTAAACTTTAACTGCCCATAACTCCTAAACTAGCAGAGCTAGAGCGAAAATAAGCTTAATCGGTGATCACTTGTTTTCAACTTAAAATGCCCATAGCTTCCAAACCAAAAGGCCTACAGCGAAAATAAGCGCAGATTCGTGTTGGTCGCGTCGAAATCTTTATTCGGTGCAAATATAAAGCCAATCGAAGAAATTTTATTTTCTAAACTTTAACTGCCCATAACTCCTTAACTAGCAGAGTTAGAGCGAAAATAAGCTTAATCGGTGATCACTTTTTTTCAACTTTAAACGCCCATAGCTTCCAAACCAAAAGGCCTACAGCGAAAACAAGCGCAGGTTCGTGTTGGTCGCGTCGAAATCTTTATTCGGTGCAAATATAAAGCCAATCGAAGAAATTTTATTTTCTAAAACTATAACTGCCCATAACTCCTAAACTAGCAGAGTTAGAGCGAAAATAAGCTTAATCGGTGATCACTTGTTTTCAACTTAAAATGCCCATAGCTTCCAAACCAAAAGGCCTACAGCGAAAATAAGCGCAGATTCGTGTTGGTCGCGTCGAAATCTTTATTCGGTGCAAATATAAAGCCAATCGAAGAAATTTTATTTTCTAAACTTTAACTGCCCATAACTCCTTAACTAGCAGAGTTAGAGCGAAAATAAGCTTAATCGGTGATCACTTTTTTTCAACTTTAAACGCCCATAGCTTCCAAACCAAAAGGCCTACAGCGAAAACAAGCGCAGATTCGTGTTGGTCGCGTCGAAATCCGTATTCGGTGCAAATATAAAGCCAATCGAAGAAATTTTATTTTCTAAACTTTAACTGCCCATAACTCCTAAACTAGCAGAGTTAGAGCGAAAATAAGCTTAATCGGTGATCACTTTTTTTCAACTTTAAACGCCCATAGCTTCCAAACCAAAAGGCCTATAGCGAAAATAAGCCCAGATTCGTGTCAGTAGCGTCGAAATCTTTATTCGGTGCAAATATAAAGCCAATCGAAGAAATTTTATTTTCTAAAACTATAACTGCCCATAACTCCTAAACTAGCAGAGTTAGAGCGAAAATAAGCTTAATCGGTGATCACTTTTTTTCAACTTTAAACGCCCATAGCTTCCAAACCAAAAGGCCTACAGCGAAAATAAGCCCAGATTCGTGTCAGTAGCGTCGAAATCTTTATTCGGTGCAAATATAAAGCCAATCGAAGAAATTTTATTTTCTAAAACTTTAACTGCCCATAACTCCCAAACTAGCAGAGTTAGAGCGAAAATAAGCTTAATCGGTGATCACTTTTTTTCAACTTTAAATGCCCATAGCTTCCAAACCAAAAGGCCTACAGCGAAAATAAGCGCAGATTCGTGTTGGTCGCGTCGAAATCTTTATTCGGTGCAAATATAAAGCCAATCGAAGAAATTTTATTTTCTAAAACTTTAACTGCCCATAACTCCTAAACTAGCAGAGTTAGAGCGAAAATAAGCTTAATCGGTGATCACTTTTTTTCAACTTTAAATGCCCATAGCTTCCAAACCAAAAGGCCTACAGCGAAAATAAGCGCAGATTCGTGTTGGTCGCGTCGAAATCCGTATTCGGTGCAAATATAAAGCCAATCGAAGAAATTTTATTTTCTAAACTTTAACTGCCCATAACTCCTAAACTAGCAGAGTTAGAGCGAAAATAAGCTTAATCGGTGATCACTTTTTTTCAACTTTAAATGCCCATAGCTTCCAAACCAAAAGGCCTACAGCGAAAATAAGCGCAGATTCGTGTTGGTCGCGTCGAAATCTTTATTCGGTGCAAATATAAAGCCAATCGAAGAAATTTTATTTTCTAAAACTTTAACTGCCCATAACTCCTAAACTAGCAGAGTTAGAGCGAAAATAAGCTTAATCGGTGATCACTTTTTTTCAACTTTAAACGCCCATAGCTTCCAAACCAAAAGGCCTACAGCGAAAACAAGCGCAGATTCGTGTTGGTCGCGTCGAAATCTTTATTCGGTGCAAATATAAAGCCAATCGAAGAAATTTTATTTTCTAAAACTTTAACTGCCCATAACTCCTAAACTAGCAGAGTTAGAGCGAAAATAAGCTTAATCGGTGATCACTTTTTTTCAACTTTAAACGCCCATAGCTTCCAAACCAAAAGGCCTACAGCGAAAATAAGCCCAGATTCGTGTTGGTCGCGTCGAAATCCGTATTCGGTGCGGATATAAAGCCAATCGAAGAAATTTTATTTTCTAAACTTTAACTGCCCATAACTCCTAAACTAGCAGAGTTAGAGCGAAAATAAGCTTAATCGGTGATCACTTTTTTTCAACTTTAAATGCCCATAGCTTCCAAGCCAAAAGGCCTACAGCGAAAATAAGCCCAGATTCGTGTCAGTCGTGTCGAAATCTTTATTCGGTGCAAATATAAAGCCAATCGAAGAAATTTTATTTTCTAAAACTTTAACTGCCCATAACTCCTAAACTAGCAGAGTTAGAGCGAAAATAAGCTTAATCGGTGATCACTTTTTTTCAACTTTAAACGCCCATAGCTTCCAAACCAAAAGGCCTACAGCGAAAATATGCCCAGATTCGTGTCAGTAGCGTCGAAATCTTTATTCGGTGCAAATATAAAGCCAATCGAAGAAATTTTATTTTCTAAAACTATAACTGCCCATAACTCCTAAACTAGCAGAGTTAGAGCGAAAATAAGCTTAATCGGTGATCACTTTTTTTCAACTTTAAATGCCCATAGCTTCCAAACCAAAAGGCCTACAGCGAAAACAAGCGCAGATTCGTGTTGGTCGCGTCGAAATCTTTATTCGGTGCAAATATAAAGCCAATCGAAGAAATTTTATTTTCTAAAACTTTAACTGCCCATAACTCCTAAACTAGCAGAGTTAGAGCGAAAATAAGCTTAATCGGTGATCACTTTTTTTCAACTTTAAATGCCCACAGCTTCCAAACCAAAAGGCCTACAGCGAAAATAAGCGCAGATTCGTGTTGGTCGCGTCGAAATCCGTATTCGGTGCGGATATAAAGCCAATCGAAGAAATTTTATTTTCTAAACTTTAACTGCCGATAACTCCTAAACTAGCAGAGTTAGAGCGAAAATAAGCTTAATCGGTGATCACTTTTTTTCAACTTTAAATGCCCATAGCTTCCAAACCAAAAGGCCTACAGCGAAAACAAGCGCAGATTCGTGTTGGTCGCGTCGAAATCTTTATTCGGTGCAAATATAAAGCCAATCGAAGAAATTTTATTTTCTAAACTTTAACTGCCCATAACTCCTAAACTAGCAGAGTTACAGCGAAAATAAGCTTAATCGGTGATCACTTTTTTTCAACTTTAAATGCCCATAGCTTCCAAACCAAAACGCCTACAGCGATAATAAGCCCAAATTCGTGTCAGTCGTGTCGAAATCTTTATTCGGTGCAAATATAAAGCCAATCGAAGAAATTTTATTTTCTAAAACTTTAACTGCCCATAACTCCTAAACTAGCAGAGTTAGAGCGAAAATAAGCTTAATCGGTGATCACTTTTTTTCAACTTTAAATGCCCATAGCTTCCAAACCAAAAGGCCTACAGCGAAAATAAGCCCAGATTCGTGTCAGTAGCGTCGAAATCCGTATTCGGTGCGGATATAAAGCCAATCGAAGAAATTTTATTTTCTAAAACTTTAACTGCCCATAACTCCTAAACTAGCAGAGTTACAGCGAAAATAAGCTTAATCGGTGATCACTTTTTTTCAACTTTAAATGCCCATAGCTTCCAAACCAAAAGGCCTACAGCGAAAACAAGCGCAGATTCGTGTTGGTCGCGTCGAAATCTTTATTCGGTGCAAATATAAAGCCAATCGAAGAAATTTTATTTTCTAAAACTTTAACTGCCCATAACTCCTAAACTAGCAGAGTTAGAGCGAAAATAAGCTTAATCGGTGATCACTTTTTTCAACTTTAAATGCCCATAGCTTCCAAACCAAAAAGGCCTACAGCGAAAACAAGCGCAGATTCGTGTTGGTCGCGTCGAAATCTTTATTCGGTGCAAATATAAAGCCAATCGAAGAAATTTTATTTTCTAAACTTTAACTGCCCATAACTCCTAAACTAGCAGAGTTAGAGCGAAAATAAGCTTAATCGGTGATCACTTTTTTTCAACTTTAAATGCCCATAGCTTCCAAACCAAAAGGCCTACAGCGAAAACAAGCGCAGATTCGTGTTGGTCGCGTCGAAATCTTTATTCGGTGCAAATATAAAGCCAATCGAAGAAATTTTATTTTCTAAACTTTAACTGCCCATAACTCCTAAACTAGCAGAGTTAGAGCGAAAATAAGCTTAATCGGTGATCACTTTTTTTCAACTTTAAATGCCCATAGCTTCCAAGCCAAAAGGCCTACAGCGAAAATAAGCCCAGATTCGTGTCAGTCGTGTCGAAATCTTTATTCGGTGCAAATATAAAGCCAATCGAAGAAATTTTATTTTCTAAAACTTTAACTGCCCATAACTCCTAAACTAGCAGAGTTAGAGCGAAAATAAGCTTAATCGGTGATCACTTTTTTCAACTTTAAATGCCCATAGCTTCCAAACCAAAAGGCCTACAGCGAAAACAAGCGCAGATTCGTGTTGGTCGCGTCGAAATCTTTATTCGGTGCAAATATAAAGCCAATCGAAGAAATTTTATTTTCTAAAACTTTAACTGCCCATAACTCCTAAACTAGCAGAGTTAGAGCGAAAATAAGCTTAATCGGTGATCACTTTTTTCAACTTTAAATGCCCATAGCTTCCAAACCAAAAGGCCTACAGCGAAAACAAGCGCAGATTCGTGTTGGTCGCGTCGAAATCTTTATTCGGTGCAAATATAAAGCCAATCGAAGAAATTTTATTTGCTAAACTTTAACTGCCCATAACTCCTAAACTAGCAGAGTTAGAGCGAAAATAAGCTTAATCGGTGATCACTTTTTTTCAACTTTAAATGCCCATAGCTTCCAAGCCAAAAGGCCTACAGCGAAAACAAGCGCAGATTCGTGTTGGTCGCGTCGAAATCTTTATTCGGTGCAAATATAAAGCCAATCGAAGAAATTTTATTTTCTAAAACTTTAACTGCCCATAACTCCTAAACTAGCAGAGTTAGAGCGAAAATAAGCTTAATCGGTGATCACTTTTTTTCAACTTTAAATGCCCATAGCTTCCAAACCAAAAGGCCTACAGCGAAAATAAGCGCAGATTCGTGTTGGTCTCGTCGAAATCTTTATTCGGTGCAAATATAAAGCCAATCGAAGAAATTCTATTTTCTAAACTTTAACTGCCCATAACTCCTAAACTAGCAGAGTTAGAGCGAAAATAAGCTTAATCGGTGATCACTTTTTTTCAACTTTAAATGCCCATAGCTTCCAAACCAAAAGGCCTACAGCGAAAACAAGCGCAGATTCGTGTTGGTCGCGTCGAAATCTTTATTCGGTGCAAATATAAAGCCAATCGAAGAAATTTTATTTTCTAAAACTTTAACTGCCCATAACTCCTAAACTAGCAGAGTTAGAGCGAAAATAAGCTTAATCGGTGATCACTTTTTTTCAACTTTAAATGCCCATAGCTTCCAAGCCAAAAGGCCTACAGCGAAAATAAGCCCAGATTCGTGTTGGTCGCGTCGAAATCTTTATTCGGTGCAAATATAAAGCCAATCGAAGAAATTTTATTTTCTACAACTTTAACTGCCCATAACTCCTAAACTAGCAGAGTTAGAGCGAAAATAAGCTTAATCGGTGATCACTTTTTTTCAACTTTAAATGCCCATAGCTTCCAAGCCAAAAGGCCTACAGCGAAAATAAGCCCAGATTCGTGTCAGTCGTGTCGAAATCTTTATTCGGTGCAAATATAAAGCCAATCGAAGAAATTTTATTTTCTACAACTTTAACTGCCCATAACTCCTAAACTAGCAGAGTTAGAGCGAAAATAAGCTTAATCGGTGATCACTTTTTTTCAACTTTAAATGCCCATAGCTTCCAAACCAAAAGGCCTACAGCGAAAACAAGCGCAGATTCGTGTTGGTCGCGTCGAAATCTTTATTCGGTGCAAATATAAAGCCAATCGAAGAAATTTTATTTTCTAAAACTTTAACTGCCCATAACTCCTAAACTAGCAGAGTTAGAGCGAAAATAAGCTTAATCGGTGATCACTTTTTTTCAACTTTAAATGCCCATAGCTTCCAAGCCAAAAGGCCTACAGCGAAAATAAGCCCAGATTCGTGTCAGTCGTGTCGAAATCTTTATTCGGTGCAAATATAAAGCCAATCGAAGAAATTTTATTTTCTACAACTTTAACTGCCCATAACTCCTAAACTAGCAGAGTTAGAGCGAAAATAAGCTTAATCGGTGATCACTTTTTTTCAACTTTAAATGCCCATAGCTTCCAAACCAAAAGGCCTACAGCGAAAACAAGCGCAGATTCGTGTTGGTCGCGTCGAAATCTTTATTCGGTGCAAATATAAAGCCAATCGAAGAAATTTTATTTTCTAAAACTATAACTGCCCATAACTCCTAAGCTAGCAGAGTTAGAGCGAAAATAAGCTTAATCGGTGATCACTTTTTTTCAACTTTAAATGCCCATAGCTTCCAAACCAAAAGGCCTACAGCGAAAATAAGCCCAGATTTGTGTCAGTCGTGTCGAAATCTTTATTCGGTGCAAATATAAAGCCAATCGAAGAAATTTTATTTTCTAAAACTTTAACTGCCCATAACTCCTAAACTAGCAGAGTTAGAGCGAAAATAAGCTTAATCGGTGATCACTTTTTTTCAACTTTAAACGCCCATAGCTTCCAAGCCAAAAGGCCTACAGCGAAAATAAGCGCAG
Organism: Chymomyza costata; assembly: GCA_018150985.1. Lineage (NCBI taxonomy): Eukaryota > Metazoa > Arthropoda > Insecta > Diptera > Drosophilidae > Chymomyza > Chymomyza costata. Next base: position 21,391 of record JAECWU010000329.1, read on the forward strand.
ATTCGTGTTGGTCGCGTCGAAATCCGTATTCGGTGCGGATATAAAGCCAATCGAAGAAATTTTATTTTCTAAACTTTAACTGCCGATAACTCCTAAACTAGCAGAGTTAGAGCGAAAATAAGCTTAATCGGTGATCACTTTTTTTCAACTTAAAATGCCCATAGCTTCCAAACCAAAAGGCCTACAGCGAAAATAAGCGCAGATTCGTGTTGGTCGCGTCGAAATCCGTATTCGGTGCGGATATAAAGCCAATCGAAGAAATTTTATTTTCTAAACTTTAACTGCCGATAACTCCTAAACTAGCAGAGTTAGAGCGAAAATAAGCTTAATCGGTGATCACTTTTTTTCAACTTTAAATGCCCATAGCTTCCAAACCAAAAGGCCTACAGCGAAAACAAGCGCAGATTCGTGTTGGTCGCGTCGAAATCTTTATTCTGTGCAAATATAAAGCCAATCGAAGAAATTTTATTTTCTAAAACTATAACTGCCCATAACTCCTAAACTAGCAGAGTTACAGCGAAAATAAGCTTAATCGGTGATCACTTTTTTTCAACTTTAAATGCCCATAGCTTCCAAACCAAAACGCCTACAGCGAAAATAAGCCCAGATTCGTGTCAGTCGTGTCGAAATCTGTATTCGGTGCAAATATAAAGCCAATCGAAGAAATTTTATTTTCTAAAACTTTAACTGCCCATAACTCCTAAACTAGCAGAGTTAGAGCGAAAATAAGCTTAATCGGTGATCACTTTTTTTCAACTTTAAATGCCCATAGCTTCCAAGCCAAAAGGCCTACAGCGAAAATAAGCCCAGATTCGTGTCAGTAGCGTCGAAATCCGTATTCGGTGCGGATATAAAGCCAATCGAAGAAATTTTATTTTCTAAAACTTTAACTGCCCATAACTCCTAAACTAGCAGAGTTACAGCGAAAATAAGCTTAATCGGTGATCACTTTTTTTCAACTTTAAATGCCCATAGCTTCCAAACCAAAAGGCCTACAGCGAAAACAAGCGCAGATTCGTGTTGGTCGCGTCGAAATCTTTATTCGGTGCAAATATAAAGCCAATCGAAGAAATTTTATTTTCTAAAACTTTAACTGCCCATAACTCCTAAACTAGCAGAGTTAGAGCGAAAATAAGCTTAATCGGTGATCACTTTTTTCAACTTTAAATGCCCATAGCTTCCAAACCAAAAGGCCTACAGCGAAAACAAGCGCAGATTCGTGTTGGTCGCGTCGAAATCTTTATTCGGTGCAAATATAAAGCCAATCGAAGAAATTTTATTTTCTAAACTTTAACTGCCCATAACTCCTAAACTAGCAGAGTTAGAGCGAAAATAAGCTTAATCGGTGATCACTTTTTTCAACTTTAAATGCCCATAGCTTCCAAACCAAAAGGCCTACAGCGAAAACAAGCGCAGATTCGTGTTGGTCGCGTCGAAATCTTTATTCGGTGCAAATATAAAGCCAATCGAAGAAATTTTATTTTCTAAAACTTTAACTGCCCATAACTCCTAAACTAGCAGAGTTAGAGCGAAAATAAGCTTAATCGGTGATCACTTTTTTTCAACTTTAAATGCCCATAGCTTCCAAGCCAAAAGGCCTACAGCGAAAATAAGCCCAGATTCGTGTCAGTCGTGTCGAAATCTTTATTCGGTGCAAATATAAAGCCAATCGAAGAAATTTTATTTTCTAAAACTTTAACTGCCCATAACTCCTAAACTAGCAGAGTTAGAGCGAAAATAAGCTTAATCGGTGATCACTTTTTTCAACTTTAAATGCCCATAGCTTCCAAACCAAAAAGGCCTACAGCGAAAACAAGCGCAGATTCGTGTTGGTCGCGTCGAAATCTTTATTCGGTGCAAATATAAAGCCAATCAAAGAAATTTTATTTTCTAAAACTTTAACTGCCCATAACTCCTAAACTAGCAGAGTTAGAGCGAAAATAAGCTTAATCGGTGATCACTTTTTTTCAACTTTAAATGCCCATAGCTTCCAAACCAAAAGGCCTACAGCGAAAACAAGCGCAGATTCGTGTTGGTCGCGTCGAAATCTTTATTCGGTGCAAATATAAAGCCAATCGAAGAAATTTTATTTTCTAAACTTTAACTGCCTATAACTCCTAAACTAGCAGAGTTAGAGCGAAAATAAGCTTAATCGGTGATCACTTTTTTTCAACTTTAAATGCCCATAGCTTCCAAGCCAAAAGGCCTACAGCGAAAATAAGCCCAGATTCGTGTCAGTCGTGTCGAAATCTTTATTCGGTGCAAATATAAAGCCAATCGAAGAAATTTTATTTTCTAAAACTTTAACTGCCCATAACTCCTAAACTAGCAGAGTTAGAGCGAAAATAAGCTTAATCGGTGATCACTTTTTTTCAACTTTAAATGCCCATAGCTTCCAAACCAAAAGGCCTACAGCGAAAACAAGCGCAGATTCGTGTTGGTCGCGTCGAAATCTTTATTCGGTGCAAATATAAAGCCAATCGAAGAAATTTTATTTTCTAAAACTTTTACTGCCCATAACTCCTAAACTAGCAGAGTTAGAGCGAAAATAAGCTTAATCGGTGATCACTTTTTTTCAACTTTAAATGCCCATAGCTTCCAAACCAAAAGGCCTACAGCGAAAATAAGCGCAGATTCGTGTTGGTCGCGTCGAAATCTTTATTCGGTGCAAATATAAAGCCAATCGAAGAAATTCTATTTTCTAAACTTTAACTGCCCATAACTCCTAAACTAGCAGAGTTAGAGCGAAAATAAGCTTAATCGGTGATCACTTTTTTTCAACTTTAAATGCCCATAGCTTCCAAGCCAAAAGGCCTACAGCGAAAACAAGCGCAGATTCGTGTTGGTCGCGTCGAAATCTTTATTCGGTGCAAATATAAAGCCAATCGAAGAAATTTTATTTTCTAAAACTTTAACTGCCCATAACTCCTAAACTAGCAGAGTTAGAGCGAAAATAAGCTTAATCGGTGATCACTTTTTTTCAACTTTAAATGCCCATAGCTTCCAAACCAAAAGGCCTACAGCGAAAACAAGCGCAGATTCGTGTTGGTCGCGTCGAAATCTTTATTCGGTGCAAAATTAAAGCCAATCGAAGAAAATCTTCTATTCTTCTAAAAATTTTATCCCCCCAAACCCCTAAAATAAAAAGATTAAAAGCGAAAATAAGCTTAATCGGTGATCACTTTTTTTCAACTTTAAATGCCCATAGCTTCCAAAACCAAAAGGCCTACAGCGAAAAAAAAAGCCCATTTCTTTTTGTCGCGCAGATTCGTGTTGGGCGCGTCGAAGTCCGGAATAGGTTAGATATAAAGCCAATCGAAGAAATTTTATTTTCTAAAACTTTAACTGCCCATAACTCCTAAACTAGCAGAGTTACAGCGAAA
>JAECWU010000330.1:0-24355 GCA_018150985.1 Chymomyza costata
AGATTCATGTTGGTCGCGTCGAAAACTTTATTCGGTGCAAATATAAAGCCAATCGAAGAAATTTTATTTTTTAAAACTTTAACTGCCCATAACTCCTAAACTAGCAGAGTTAGAGCGAAAATAAGCTTAATCGGTGATCACTTTTTTTCAACTTTAAATGCCCATAGCTTCCAAACCAAAAGGCCTACAGCGAAAATAAGCGCAGATTCGTGTTGGTCGCGTCGAAATCCGTATTCGGTGCGGATATAAAGCCAATCGAAGAAATTTTATTTTCTAAACTTTAACTGCCCATAACTCCTAAACTAGCAGAGTTAGAGCGAAAATAAGCTTTATCGGTGATCACTTTTTTTCAACTTTAAATGCCCATAGCTTCCAAGCCAAAAGGCCTACAGCGAAAACAAGCGCAGATTCGTGTCAGTCGTGTCGAAATCTTTATTCGGTGCAAATATAAAGCCAATCGAAGAAATTTTATTTTCTAAAACTTTAACTGCCCATAACTCCTAAACTAGCAGAGTTAGAGCGAAAATAAGCTTAATCGGTGATCACTTTTTTTCAACTTTAAATGCCAATAGCTTCCGAACCAAAAGGCCTACAGCGAAAACAAGCGCATATTCGTGTTGGTCGCGTCGAAATCTTTATTCGGTGCAAATATAAAGCCAATCGAAGAAATTTCATTTTCTAAAACTTTAACTGCCCATAACTCCTAAACTAGCAGAGTTAGAGCGAAAATAAGCTTAATCGGTGATCACTTTTTTTCAACTTTAAATGCCCATAGCTTCCAAACCAAAAGGCCTACAGCGAAAACAAGCGCAGATTCGTGTTGGTCGCGTCGAAATCTTTATTCGGTGCAAATATAAAGCCAATCGAAGAAATTTTATTTTCTAAAACTTTAACTGCCCATAACTCCTAAACTAGCAGAGTTAGAGCGAAAATAAGCTTAATCGGTGATCACTTTTTTTCAACTTTAAATGCCCATAGCTTCCAAACCAAAAGGCCTACAGCGAAAACAAGCGCAGATTCGTGTTGGTCGCGTCGAAAACTTTATTCGGTGCAAATATAAAGCCAATCGAAGAAATTTTATTTTCTAAACTTTAACTGCCCATAACTCCTAAACTAGCAGAGTTAGCCCAGATTCGTGTCAGTCGTGTCGAAATCTTTATTCGGTGCAAATATAAAGCCAATCGAAGAAATTTTATTTTCTAAAACTTTAACTGCCCATAACTCCTAAACTAGCAGAGTTAGAGCGAAAATAAGCTTAATCGGTGATCACTTTTTTTCAACTTTAAATGCCCATAGCTTCCAAACCAAAAGGCCTACAGCGAAAACAAGCGCAGATTCGTGTTGGTCGCGTCGAAATCTTTATTCGGTGCAAATATAAAGCCAATCGAAGAAATTTTATTTTCTAAAACTTTAACTGCCCATAACTCCTAAACTAGCAGAGTTAGAGCGAAAATAAGCTTAATCGGTGATCACTTTTTTCAACTTTAAATGCCCATAGCTTCCAAACCAAAAGGCCTACAGCGAAAACAAGCGCAGATTCGTGTTGGTCGCGTCGAAATCTTTATTCGGTGCAAATATAAAGCCAATCGAAGAAATTTTATTTTCTAAAACTTTAACAGCCCATAACTCCTAAACTAGCAGAGTTAGAGCGAAAATAAGCTTAATCGGTGATCACTTTTTTTCAACTTTAAATGCCCATAGCTTCCAAACCAAAAGGCCTACAGCGAAAACAAGCGCAGATTCGTGTTGGTCGCGTCGAAAACTTTATTCGGTGCAAATATAAAGCCAATCGAAGAAATTTTATTTTCTAAAACTTTAACTGCCCATAACTCCTAAACTAGCAGAGTTAGAGCGAAAATAAGCTTAATCGGTGATCACTTTTTTTCAACTTTAAATGCCCATAGCTTCCAAACCAAAAGGCCTACAGCGAAAACAAGCGCAGATTCGTGTTGGTCGCGTCGAAATCCGTATTCGGTGCGGATATAAAGCCAATCGAAGAAATTTTATTTTCTAAACTTTAACTGCCCATAACTCCTAAACTAGCAGAGTTAGAGCGAAAATAAGCTTAATCGGTGATCACTTTTTTTCAACTTTAAATGCCCATAGCTTCCAAGCCAAAAGGCCTACAGCGAAAATAAGCCCAGATTCGTGTCAGTCGTGTCGAAATCTTTATTCGGTGCAAATATAAAGCCAATCGAAGAAATTTTATTTTCTAAACTTTAACTGCCCATAACTCCTAAACTAGCAGAGTTAGCCCAGATTCGTGTCAGTCGTGTCGAAATCTTTATTCGGTGCAAATATAAAGCCAATCGAAGAAATTTTATTTTCTAAAACTTTAACTGCCCATAACTCCTAAACTAGCAGAGTTAGCCCAGATTCGTGTCAGTCGTGTCGAAATCTTTATTCGGTGCAAATATAAAGCCAATCGAAGAAATTTTATTTTCTAAAACTTTAACTGCCCATAACTCCTAAACTAGCAGAGTTAGAGCGAAAATAAGCTTAATCGGTGATCACTTTTTTTCAACTTTAAATGCCCATAGCTTCCAAACCAAAAGGCCTACAGCGAAAACAAGCGCAGATTCGTGTTGGTCGCGTCGAAAACTTTATTCGGTGCAAATATAAGGCCAATCGAAGAAATTTTATTTTCTAAAACTTTAACTGCCCATAACTCCTAAACTAGCAGAGTTAGAGCGAAAATAAGCTTAATCGGTGATCACTTTTTTTCAACTTTAAATGCCCATAGCTTCCAAACAAAAAGGCCTACAGCGAAAATAAGCGCAGATTCGTGTTGGTCGCGTCGAAATCCGTATTCGGTGCGGATATAAAGCCAATCGAAGAAATTTTATTTTCTAAACTTTAACTGCCCATAACTCCTAAACTAGCAGAGTTAGAGCGAAAATAAGCTTAATCGGTGATCACTTTTTTTCAACTTTAAATGCCCATAGCTTCCAAACCAAAAGGCCTTCAGCGAAAACAAGCGCAGATTCGTGTTGGTCGCGTCGAAATCTTTATTCGGTGCAAATATAAAGCCAATCGAAGAAATTTTATTTTCTAAAACTTTAACTGCCCATAACTCCTAAACTAGCAGAGTTAGAGCGAAAATAAGCTTAATCGGTGATCACTTTTTTTCAACTTTAAATGCCCATAGCTTCCAAACCAAAAGGCCTACAGCGAAAACAAGCGCAGATTCGTGTTGGTCGCGTCGAAAACTTTATTCGGTGCAAATATAAAGCCAATCGAAGAAATTTTATTTTCTAAAACTTTAACTGCCCATAACTCCTAAACTAGCAGAGTTAGAGCGAAAATAAGCTTAATCGGTGATCACTTTTTTTCAACTTTAAATGCCCATAGCTTCCAAGCCAAAAGGCCTACAGCGAAAATAAGCCCAGATTCGTGTCAGTCGTGTCGAAATCTTTATTCGGTGCAAATATAAAGCCAATCGAAGAAATTTTATTTTCTAAAACTTTAACTGCCCATAACTTCTAAACTAGCAGAGTTAGAGCGAAAATAAGCTCAATCGGTGATCACTTTTTTTCAACTTTAAATGCCCATAGCTTCCAAACCAAAAGGCCTACAGCGAAAACAAGCGCAGATTCGTGTTGGTCGCGTCGAAAACTTTATTCGGTGCAAATATAAAGCCAATCGAAGAAATTTTATTTTCTAAACTTTAACTGCCCATAACTCCTAAACTAGCAGAGTTAGAGCGAAAATAAGCTTAATCGGTGATCACTTTTTTTCAACTTTAAATGCCCATAGCTTCCAAACCAAAAGGCCTACAGCGAAAACAAGCGCAGATTCGTGTTGGTCGCGTCGAAATCTTTATTCGGTGCAAATATAAAGCCAATCGAAGAAATTTTATTTTCTAAAACTTTAACTGCCCATAACTCCTAAACTAGCAGAGTTAGAGCGAAAATAAGCTTAATCGGTGATCACTTTTTTCCAACTTTAAATGCCCATAGCTTCCAAACCAAAAGGCCTACAGCGAAAACAAGCGCAGATTCGTGTTGGTCGCGTCGAAATCTTTATTCGGTGCAAATATAAAGCCAATCGAAGAAATTTTATTTTCTAAAACTTTAACTGCCCATAACTCCTAAACTAGCAGAGTTAGAGCGAAAATAAGCTTAATCGGTGATCACTTTTTTTCAACTTTAAATGCCCATAGCTTCCAAACCAAAAGGCCTACAGCGAAAACAAGCGCAGATTCGTGTTGGTCGCGTCGAAACCTTTATTCGGTGCAAATATAAAGCCAATCGAAGAAATTTTATTTTCTAAAACTTTAACTGCCCATAACTCCTAAACTAGCAGAGTTAGAGCGAAAATAAGCTTAATCGGTGATCACTTTTTTTCAACTTTAAATGCCCATAGCTTCCAAACCAAAAGGCCTACAGCGAAAACAAGCGCAGATTCGTGTTGGTCGCGTCGAAAACTTTATTCGGTGCAAATATAAAGCCAATCGAAGAAATTTTATTTTCTAAAACTTTAACTGCCCATAACTCCTAAGCTAGCAGAGTTACAGCGAAAATAAGCTTAATCGGTGATCACTTTTTTTCAACTTTAAATGCCCATAGCTTCCAAGCCAAAAGGCCTACAGCGAAAATAAGCCCAGATTCGTGTCAGTCGTGTCGAAATCTTTATTCGGTGCAAATATAAAGCCAATCGAAGAAATTTTATTTTCTAAAACTTTAACTGCCCATAACTCCTAAACTAGCAGAGTTAGAGCGAAAATAAGCTTAATCGGTGATCACTTTTTTTCAACTTTAAATGCCCATAGCTTCCAAACCAAAAGGCCTACAGCGAAAACAAGCGCAGATTCGTGTTGGTCGCGTCGAAATCTTTATTCGGTGCAAATATAAAGCCAATCGAAGAAATTTTATTTTCTAAAACTTTAACTGCCCATAACTCCTAAACTAGCAGAGTTAGAGCGAAAATAAGCTTAATCGGTGATCACTTTTTTTCAACTTTAAATGCCCATAGCTTCCAAACCAAAAGGCCTACAGCGAAAACAAGCGCAGATTCGTGTTGGTCGCGTCGAAATCCGTATTCGGTGCAAATATAAAGCCAATCGAAGAAATTTTATTTTCTAAACTTTAACTGCCCATAACTCCTAAACTAGCAGAGTTAGAGCGAAAATAAGCTTAATCGGTTATCACTTTTTTTCAACTTTAAATGCCCATAGCTTCCAAGCCAAAAGGCCTACAGCGAAAATAAGCCCAGATTCGTGTCAGTCGTGTCGAAATCTTTATTCGGTGCAAATATAAAGCCAATCGAAGAAATTTTATTTTCTAAAACTTTAACTGCCCATAACTCCTAAACTAGCAGAGTTAGAGCGAAAATAAGCTTAATCGGTGATCACTTTTTTTCAACTTTAAATGCCCATAGCTTCCAAACCAAAAGGCCTACAGCGAAAACAAGCGCAGATTCGTGTTGGTCGCGTCGAAAACTTTATTCGGTGCAAATATAAAGCCAATCGAAGAAATTTTATTTTCTAAAACTTTAACTGCCCATAACTCCTAAACTAGCAGAGTTAGAGCGAAAATAAGCTTAATCGGTGATCACTTTTTTTCAACTTTATATGCCCATAGCTTCCAAACCAAAAGGCCTACAGCGAAAACAAGCGCAGATTCGTGTTGGTCGCGTCGAAAACTTTATTCGGTGCAAATATAAAGCCAATCGAAGAAATTTTATTTTCTAAAACTTTAACTGCCCATAACTCCTAAACTAGCAGAGTTAGAGCGAAAATAAGCTTAATCGGTGATCACTTTTTTCAACTTTAAATGCCCATAGCTTCCAAACCAAAAGGCCTACAGCGAAAACAAGCGCAGATTCGTGTTGGTCGCGTCGAAATCTTTATTCGGTGCAAATATAAAGCCAATCGAAGAAATTTTATTTTCTAAAACTTTAACTGCCCATAACTCCTAAACTAGCAGAGTTAGAGCGAAAATAAGCTTAATCGGTGATCACTTTTTTTCAACTTTAAATGCCCATAGCTTCCAAACCAAAAGGCCTACAGCGAAAATAAGCGCAGATTCGTGTTGGTCGCGTCGAAATCCGTACTCGGTGCGGATATAAAGCCAATCGAAGAAATTTTATTTTCTAAACTTTAACTGCCCATAACTCCTAAACTAGCAGAGTTAGAGCGAAAATAAGCTTAATCGGTGATCACTTTTTTTCAACTTTAAATGCCCATAGCTTCCAAGCCAAATGGCCTACAGCGAAAATAAGCCCAGATTCGTGTTGGTCGCGTCGAAATCTTTATTCGGTGCAAATATAAAGCCAATCGAAGAAATTTTATTTTCTAAAACTTTAACTGCCCATAACTCCTAAACTAGCAGAGTTAGAGCGAAAATAAGCTTAATCGGTGATCACTTTTTTTCAACTTTAAATGCCCATAGCTTCCAAACCAAAAGGCCTACAGCGAAAACAAGCGCAGATTCGTGTTGGTCGCGTCGAAAACTTTATTCGGTGCAAATATAAAGCCAATCGAAGAAATTTTATTTTCTAAAACTTTAACTGCCCATAACTCCTAAACTAGCAGAGTTAGAGCGAAAATAAGCTTAATCGGTGATCACTTTTTTTCAACTTTAAATGCCCATAGCTTCCAAACCAAAAGGCCTACAGCGAAAACAAGCGCAGATTCGTGTTGGTCGCGTCGAAATCCGTATTCGGTGCGGATATAAAGCCAATCGAAGAAATTTTATTTTCTAAACTTTAACTGCCCATAACTCCTAAACTAGCAGAGTTAGCCCAGATTCGTGTCAGTCGTGTCGAAATCTTTATTCGGTGCAAATATAAAGCCAATCGAAGAAATTTTATTTTCTAAAACTTTAACTGCCCATAACTCCTAAACTAGCAGAGTTAGCCCAGATTCGTGTCAGTCGTGTCGAAATCTTTATTCGGTGCAAATATAAAGCCAATCGAAGAAATTTTATTTTCTAAAACTTTAACTGCCCATAACTCCTAAACTAGCAGAGTTAGAGCGAAAATAAGCTTAATCGGTGATCACTTTTTTTCAACTTTAAATGCCCATAGCTTCCAAACCAAAAGGCCTACAGCGAAAACAAGCGCAGATTCGTGTTGGTCGCGTCGAAAACTTTATTCGGTGCAAATATAAAGCCAATCGAAGAAATTTTATTTTCTAAACTTTAACTGCCCATAACTCCTAAACTAGCAGAGTTAGAGCGAAAATAAGCTTAATCGGTGATCACTTTTTTTCAACTTTAAATGCCCATAGCTTCCAAACCAAAAGGCCTACAGCGAAAACAAGCGCAGATTCGTGTTGGTCGCGTCGAAAACTTTATTCGGTGCAAATATAAAGCCAATCGAAGAAATTTTATTTTCTAAAACTTTAACTGCCCATAACTCCTAAACTAGCAGAGTTAGAGCGAAAATAAGCTTAATCGGTGATCACTTTTTTTCAACTTTAAATGCCCATAGCTTCCAAACCAAAAGGCCTACAGCGAAAATAAGCGCAGATTCGTGTTGGTCGCGTCGAAATCCGTATTCGGTGCAAATATAAAGCCAATCGAAGAAATTGTATTTTCTAAAACTTTAACTGCCCATAACTCCTAAACTAGCAGAGTTAGAGCGAAAATAAGCTTAATCGGTGATCACTTTTTTTCAACTTTAAATGCCCATAGCTTCCAAACCAAAAGGCCTACAGCGAAAACAAGCGCAGATTCGTGTTGGTCGCGTCGAAATCTTTATTCGGTGCAAATATAAAGCCAATCGAAGAAATTTTATTTTCTAAACTTTAACTGCCCATAACTCCTAAACTAGCAGAGTTAGAGCGAAAATAAGCTTTATCGGTGATCACGTTTTTTTAACTTTAAATGCCCATAGCTTCCAAGCCAAAAGGCCTACAGCGAAAATAAGCCCAGATTCGTGTCAGTCGTGTCGAAATCTTTATTCGGTGCAAATATAAAGCCAATTGAAGAAATTTTATTTTCTAAAACTTTAACTGCCCATAACTCCTAAACTAGCAGAGTTAGAGCGAAAATAAGCTTAATCGGTGATCACTTTTTTCAACTTTAAATGCCCATAGCTTCCAAACCAAAAGGCCTACAGCGAAAACAAGCGCAGATTCGTGTTGGTCGCGTCGAAATCTTTATTCGGTGCAAATATAAAGCCAATCGAAGAAATTTTATTTTCTAAAACTTTAACTGCCCATAACTCCTAAACTAGCAGAGTTAGAGCGAAAATAAGCTTAATCGGTGATCACTTTTTTTCAACTTTAAATGCCCATAGCTTCCAAACCAAAAGGCCTTCAGCGAAAACAAGCGCAGATTCGTGTTGGTCGCGTCGAAATCTTTATTCGGTGCAAATATAAAGCCAATCGAAGAAATTTTATTTTCTAAAACTTTAACTGCCCATAACTCCTAAACTAGCAGAGTTAGAGCGAAAATAAGCTTAATCGGTGATCACTTTTTTCAACTTTAAATGCCCATAGCTTCCAAACCAAAAGGCCTACAGCGAAAACAAGCGCAGATTCGTGTTGGTCGCGTCGAAAACTTTATTCGGTGCAAATATAAAGCCAATCGAAGAAATTTTATTTTCTAAAACTTTAACTGCCCATAACTCCTAAACTAGCAGAGTTAGAGCGAAAATAAGCTTAATCGGTGATCACTTTTTTTCAACTTTAAATGCCCATAGCTTCCAAGCCAAAAGGCCTACAGCGAAAATAAGCCCAGATTCGTGTCAGTCGTGTCGAAATCTTTATTCGGTGCAAATATAAAGCCAATCGAAGAAATTTTATTTTCTAAAACTTTAACTGCCCATAACTCCTAAGCTAGCAGAGTTAGAGCGAAAATAAGCTCAATCGGTGATCACTTTTTTTCAACTTTAAATGCCCATAGCTTCCAAACCAAAAGGCCTACAGCGAAAACAAGCGCAGATTCGTGTTGGTCGCGTCGAAAACTTTATTCGGTGCAAATATAAAGCCAATCGAAGAAATTTTATTTTCTAAAACTTTAACTGCCCATAACTCCTAAACTAGCAGAGTTAGAGCGAAAATAAGCTTAATCGGTGATCACTTTTTTCAACTTTAAATGCCCATAGCTTCCAAACCAAAAGGCCTACAGCGAAAACAAGCGCAGATTCGTGTTGGTCGCGTCGAAATCTTTATTCGGTGCAAATATAAAGCCAATCGAAGAAATTTTATTTTCTAAAACTTTAACTGCCCATAACTCCTAAACTAGCAGAGTTAGAGCGAAAATAAGCTTAATCGGTGATCACTTTTTTCAACTTTAAATGCCCATAGCTTCCAAACCAAAAGGCCTACAGCGAAAACAAGCGCAGATTCGTGTTGGTCGCGTCGAAATCTTTATTCGGTGCAAATATAAAGCCAATCGAAGAAATTTTATTTTCTAAAACTTTAACTGCCCATAACTCCTAAACTAGCAGAGTTAGAGCGAAAATAAGCTTAATCGGTGATCACTTTTTTTCAACTTTAAATGCCCATAGCTTCCAAACCAAAAGGCCTACAGCGAAAACAAGCGCAGATTCGTGTTGGTCGCGTCGAAATCTTTATTCGGTGCAAATATAAAGCCAATCGAAGAAATTTTATTTTCTAAAACTTTAACTGCCCATAACTCCTAAGCTAGCAGAGTTAGAGCGAAAATAAGCTTAATCGGTGATCACTTTTTTTCAACTTTAAATGCCCATAGATTCCAAGCCAAAAGGCCTACAGCGAAAATAAGCCCAGATTCGTGTCAGTCGTGTCGAAATCTTTATTCGGTGCAAATATAAAGCCAATCGAAGAAATTTTATTTTCTAAAACTTTAACTGCCCATAACTCCTAAACTAGCAGAGTTAGAGCGAAAATAAGCTTAATCGGTGATCACTTTTTTTCAACTTTAAATGCCCATAGCTTCCAAACCAAAAGGCCTACAGCGAAAACAAGCGCAGATTCGTGTTGGTCGCGTCGAAATCTTTATTCGGTGCAAATATAAAGCCAATCGAAGAAATTTTATTTTCTAAAACTTTAACTGCCCATAACTCCTAAACTAGCAGAGTTAGAGCGAAAATAAGCTTAATCGGTGATCACTTTTTTTCAACTTTAAATGCCCATAGCTTCCAAACCAAAAGGCCTACAGCGAAAATAAGCGCAGATTCGTGTTGGTCGCGTCGAAATCCGTACTCGGTGCGGATATAAAGCCAATCGAAGAAATTTTATTTTCTAAACTTTAACTGCCCATAACTCCTAAACTAGCAGAGTTAGAGCGAAAATAAGCTTTATCGGTGATCACTTTTTTTCAACTTTAAATGCCCATAGCTTCCAAGCCAAATGGCCTACAGCGAAAATAAGCCCAGATTCGTGTTGGTCGCGTCGAAATCTTTATTCGGTGCAAATATAAAGCCAATCGAAGAAATTTTATTTTCTAAAACTTTAACTGCCCATAACTCCTAAACTAGCAGAGTTAGAGCGAAAATAAGCTTAATCGGTGATCACTTTTTTTCAACTTTAAATGCCCATAGCTTCCAAACCAAAAGGCCTACAGCGAAAACAAGCGCAGATTCGTGTTGGTCGCGTCGAAATCTTTATTCGGTGCAAATATAAAGCCAATCGAAGAAATTTTATTTTCTAAAACTTTAACTGCCCATAACTCCTAAACTAGCAGAGTTAGAGCGAAAATAAGCTTAATCGGTGATCACTTTTTTTCAACTTTAAATGCCCATAGCTTCCAAACCAAAAGGCCTACAGCGAAAACAAGCGCAGATTCGTGTTGGTCGCGTCGAAATCTTTATTCGGTGCAAATATAAAGCCAATCGAAGAAATTTTATTTTCTAAAACTTTAACTGCCCATAACTCCTAAACTAGCAGAGTTAGAGCGAATATAAGCTTAATCGGTGATCACTTTTTTTCAACTTTAAATGCCCATAGCTTCCAAACCAAAAGGCCTACAGCGAAAACAAGCGCAGATTCGTGTTGGTCGCGTCGAAATCTTTATTCGGTGCAAATATAAAGCCAATCGAAGAAATTTTATTTTCTAAAACTTTAACTGCCCATAACTCCTAAACTAGCAGAGTTAGAGCGAAAATAAGCTTAATCGGTGATCACTTTTTTTCAACTTTAAATGCCCATAGCTTCCAAACCAAAAGGCCTACAGCGAAAACAAGCGCAGATTCGTGTTGGTCGCGTCGAAATCTTTATTCGGTGCAAATATAAAGCCAATCGAAGAAATTTTATTTTCTAAAACTTTAACTGCCCATAACTCCTAAACTAGCAGAGTTAGAGCGAAAATAAGCTTAATCGGTGATCACTTTTTTCAACTTTAAATGCCCATAGCTTCCAAACCAAAAGGCCTACAGCGAAAACAAGCGCAGATTCGTGTTGGTCGCGTCGAAATCTTTATTCGGTGCAAATATAAAGCCAATCGAAGAAATTTTATTTTCTAAAACTTTAACTGCCCATAACTCCTAAACTAGCAGAGTTAGAGCGAATATAAGCTTAATCGGTGATCACTTTTTTTCAACTTTAAATGCCCATAGCTTCCAAACCAAAAGGCCTACAGCGAAAACAAGCGCAGATTCGTGTTGGTCGCGTCGAAATCTTTATTCGGTGCAAATATAAAGCCAATCGAAGAAATTTTATTTTCTAAAACTTTAACTGCCCATAACTCCTAAACTAGCAGAGTTAGAGCGAAAATAAGCTTAATCGGTGATCACTTTTTTTCAACTTTAAATGCCCATAGCTTCCAAACCAAAAGGCCTACAGCGAAAATAAGCGCAGATTCGTGTTGGTCGCGTCGAAATCCGTATTCGGTGCAAATATAAAGCCAATCGAAGAAATTTTATTTTCTAAAACTTTAACTGCCCATAACTCCTAAACTAGCAGAGTTAGAGCGAAAATAAGCTTAATCGGTGATCACTTTTTTTCAACTTTAAATGCCCATAGCTTCCAAACCAAAAGGCCTACAGCGAAAATAAGCGCAGATTCGTGTTGGTCGCGTCGAAATCCGTATTCGGTGCAAATATAAAGCCAATCGAAGAAATTTTATTTTCTAAACTTTAACTGCCCATAACTCCTAAACTAGCAGAGTTAGAGCAAAAATAAGCTTAATCGGTGATCACTTTTTTTCAACTTTAAATGCCCATAGCTTCCAAACCAAAAGGCCTACAGCGAAAACAAGCGCAGATTCGTGTTGGTCGCGTCGAAAACTTTATTCGGTGCAAATATAAAGCCAATCGAAGAAATTTTATTTTCTAAAACTTTAACTGCCCATAACTCCTAAACTAGCAGAGTTAGAGCGAAAATAAGCTTAATCGGTGATCACTTTTTTTCAACTTTAAATGCCCATAGCTTCCAAACCAAAAGGCCTACAGCGAAAACAAGCGCAGATTCGTGTTGGTCGCGTCGAAAACTTTATTCGGTGCAAATATAAAGCCAATCGAAGAAATTTTATTTTCTAAAACTTTAACTGCCCATAACTCCTAAACTAGCAGAGTTAGAGCGAAAATAAGCTTAATCGGTGATCACTTTTTTTCAACTTTAAATGCCCATAGCTTCCAAACCAAAAGGCCTACAGCGAAAATAAGCGCAGATTCGTGTTGGTCGCGTCGAAAACTTTATTCGGTGCAAATATAAAGCCAATCGAAGAAATTTTATTTTCTAAAACTTTAACTGCCCATAACTCCTAAACTAGCAGAGTTAGAGCGAAAATAAGCTTAATCGGTGATCACTTTTTTTCAACTTTAAATGCCCATAGCTTCCAAACCAAAAGGCCTACAGCGAAAACAAGCGCAGATTCGTGTTGGTCGCGTCGAAAACTTTATTCGGTGCAAATATAAAGCCAATCGAAGAAATTTTATTTTCTAAAACTTTAACTGCCCATAACTCCTAAACTAGCAGAGTTAGAGCGAAAATAAGCTTAATCGGTGATCACTTTTTTCAACTTTAAATGCCCATAGCTTCCAAACCAAAAGGCCTACAGCGAAAACAAGCGCAGATTCGTGTTGGTCGCGTCGAAATCTTTATTCGGTGCAAATATAAAGCCAATCGAAGAAATTTTATTTTCTAAACTTTAACTGCCCATAACTCCTAAACTAGCAGAGTTAGAGCGAAAATAAGCTTAATCGGTGATCACTTTTTTCAACTTTAAATGCCCATAGCTTCCAAACCAAAAAGGCCTACAGCGAAAATAAGCCCAGATTCGTGTTGGTCGCGTCGAAATCTTTATTCGGTGCAAATATAAAGCCAATCGAAGAAATTTTATTTTCTAAAACTTTAACTGCCCATAACTCCTAAACTAGCAGAGTTAGAGCGAAAATAAGCTTAATCGGTGATCACTTTTTTCAACTTTAAATGCCCATAGCTTCCAAACCAAAAGGCCTACAGCGAAAACAAGCGCAGATTCGTGTTGGTCGCGTCGAAATCTTTATTCGGTGCAAATATAAAGCCAATCGAAGAAATTTTATTTTCTAAAACTTTAACTGCCCATAACTCCTAAACTAGCAGAGTTAGAGCGAAAATAAGCTTAATCGGTGATCACTTTTTTCAACTTTAAATGCCCATAGCTTCCAAACCAAAAGGCCTACAGCGAAAACAAGCGCAGATTCGTGTTGGTCGCGTCGAAATCTTTATTCGGTGCAAATATAAAGCCAATCGAAGAAATTTTATTTTCTAAAACTTTAACTGCCCATAACTCCTAAACTAGCAGAGTTAGAGCGAAAATAAGCTTAATCGGTGATCACTTTTTTCAACTTTAAATGCCCATAGCTTCCAAACCAAAAGGCCTACAGCGAAAACAAGCGCAGATTCGTGTTGGTCGCGTCGAAATCTTTATTCGGTGCAAATATAAAGCCAACCGAAGAAATTTTATTTTCTAAAACTTTAACTGCCCATAACTCCTAAACTAGCAGAGTTAGAGCGAAAATAAGCTTAATCGGTGATCACTTTTTTCAACTTTAAATGCCCATAGCTTCCAAACCAAAAGGCCTACAGCGAAAACAAGCGCAGATTCGTGTTGGTCGCGTCGAAATCTTTATTCGGTGCAAATATAAAGCCAATCGAAGAAATTTTATTTTCTAAAACTTTAACTGCCCATAACTCCTAAACTAGCAGAGTTAGAGCGAAAATAAGCTTAATCGGTGATCACTTTTTTCAACTTTAAATGCCCATAGCTTCCAAACCAAAAGGCCTACAGCGAAAACAAGCGCAGATTCGTGTTGGTCGCGTCGAAATCTTTATTCGGTGCAAATATAAAGCCAATCGAAGAAATTTTATTTTCTAAAACTTTAACTGCCCATAACTCCTAAACTAGCAGAGTTAGAGCGAATATAAGCTTAATCGGTGATCACTTTTTTTCAACTTTAAATGCCCATAGCTTCCAAACCAAAAGGCCTACAGCGAAAACAAGCGCAGATTCGTGTTGGTCGCGTCGAAATCTTTATTCGGTGCAAATATAAAGCCAATCGAAGAAATTTTATTTTCTAAAACTTTAACTGCCCATAACTCCTAAACTAGCAGAGTTAGAGCGAAAATAAGCTTAATCGGTGATCACTTTTTTTCAACTTTAAATGCCCATAGCTTCCAAACCAAAAGGCCTACAGCGAAAACAAGCGCAGATTCGTGTTGGTCGCGTCGAAATCTTTATTCGGTGCAAATATAAAGCCAATCGAAGAAATTTTATTTTCTAAAACTTTAACTGCCCATAACTCCTAAACTAGCAGAGTTAGAGCGAAAATAAGCTTAATCGGTGATCACTTTTTTCAACTTTAAATGCCCATAGCTTCCAAACCAAAAGGCCTACAGCGAAAACAAGCGCAGATTCGTGTTGGTCGCGTCGAAATCTTTATTCGGTGCAAATATAAAGCCAATCGAAGAAATTTTATTTTCTAAAACTTTAACTGCCCATAACTCCTAAACTAGCAGAGTTAGAGCGAAAATAAGCTTAATCGGTGATCACTTTTTTTCAACTTTAAATGCCCATAGCTTCCAAACCAAAAGGCCTACAGCGAAAACAAGCGCAGATTCGTGTTGGTCGCGTCGAAATCTTTATTCGGTGCAAATATAAAGCCAATCGAAGAAATTTTATTTTCTAATCTTTAACTGCCCATAACTCCTAAACTAGCAGAGTTAGAGCGAAAATAAACTTAATCGGTGATCACTTTTTTTCAACTTTAAATGCCCATAGCTTCCAAACCAAAAGGCCTACAGCGAAAACAAGCGCAGATTCGTGTTGGTCGCGTCGAAATCTTTATTCGGTGCAAATATAAAGCCAATCGAAGAAATTTTATTTTCTAATCTTTAACTGCCCATAACTCCTAAACTAGCAGAGTTAGAGCGAAAATAAGCTTAATCGGTGATCACTTTTTTTCAACTTTAAATGCCCATAGCTTCCAAACCAAAAGGCCTACAGCGAAAACAAGCGCAGATTCGTGTTGGTCGCGTCGAAAACTTTATTCGGTGCAAATATAAAGCCAATCGAAGAAATTTTATTTTCTAAAACTTTAACTGCCCATAACTCCTAAACTAGCAGAGTTAGAGCGAAAATAAGCTTAATCGGTGATCACTTTTTTTCAACTTTAAATGCCCATAGCTTCCAAACCAAAAGGCCTACAGCGAAAATAAGCGCAGATTCGTGTTGGTCGCGTCGAAATCCGTATTCGGTGCGGATATAAAGCCAATCGAAGAAATTTTATTTTCTAAACTTTAACTGCCCATAACTCCTAAACTAGCAGAGTTAGAGCGAAAATAAACTTAATCGGCGATCACTTTTTTTCAACTTTAAATGCCCATAGCTTCCAAACCAAAAGGCCTACAGCGAAAACAAGCGCAGATTCGTGTTGGTCGCGTCGAAATCTTTATTCGGTGCAAATATAAAGCCAATCGAAGAAATTTTATTTTCTAAAACTTTAACTGCCCATAACTCCTAAACTAGCAGAGTTAGAGCGAAAATAAACTTAATCGGTGATCACTTTTTTTCAACTTTAAATGCCCATAGCTTCCAAACCAAAAGGCCTACAGCGAAAACAAGCGCAGATTCGTGTTGGTCGCGTCGAAATCTTTATTCGGTGCAAATATAAAGCCAATCGAAGAAATTTTATTTTCTAAAACTTTAACTGCCCATAACTCCTAAACTAGCAGAGTTAGAGCGAAAATAAGCTTAATCGGTGATCACTTTTTTTCGACTTTAAATGCCCATAGCTTCCAAACCAAAAGGCCTACAGCGAAAACAAGCGCAGATTCGTGTTGGACGCGTCGAAAACTTTATTCGGTGCAAATATAAAGCCAATCGAAGAAATTTTATTTTCTAAACTTTAACTGCCCATAACTCCTAAACTAGCAGAGTTAGAGCGAAAATAAGCTTAATCGGTGATCACTTTTTTTCAACTTTAAATGCCCATAGCTTCCAAACCAAAAGGCCTACAGCGAAAACAAGCGCAGATTCGTGTTGGTCGCGTCGAAAACTTTATTCGGTGCAAATATAAAGCCAATCGAAGAAATTTTATTTTCTAAAACTTTAACTGCCCATAACTCCTAAACTAGCAGAGTTAGAGCGAAAATAAGCTTAATCGGTGATCACTTTTTTTCAACTTTAAATGCCCATAGCTTCCAAACCAAAAGGCCTACAGCGAAAACAAGCGCAGATTCGTGTTGGTCGCGTCGAAATCTTTATTCGGTGCAAATATAAAGCCAATCGAAGAAATTTTATTTTCTAAACTTTAACTGCCCATAACTCCTAAACTAGCAGAGTTAGAGCGAAAATAAACTTAATCGGTGATCACTTTTTTTCAACTTTAAATGCCCATAGCTTCCAAACCAAAAGGCCTACAGCGAAAACAAGCGCAGATTCGTGTTGGTCGCGTCGAAATCTTTATTCGGTGCAAATATAAAGCCAATCGAAGAAATTTTATTTTCTAAACTTTAACTGCCCATAACTCCTAAACTAGCAGAGTTAGAGCGAAAATAAGCTTAATCGGTGATCACTTTTTTCAACTTTAAATGCCCATAGCTTCCAAACCAAAAGGCCTACAGCGAAAACAAGCGCAGATTCGTGTTGGTCGCGTCGAAAACTTTATTCGGTGCAAATATAAAGCCAATCGAAGAAATTTTATTTTCTAAAACTTTAACTGCCCATAACTCCTAAACTAGCAGAGTTAGAGCGAAAATAAGCTTAATCGGTGATCACTTTTTTCAACTTTAAATGCCCATAGCTTCCAAACCAAAAGGCCTACAGCGAAAATAAGCGCAGATTCGTGTTGGTCGCGTCGAAATCCTGTATTCGGTGCAGATATAAAGCCAATCGAAGAAATTTTATTTTCTAAACTTTAACTGCCCATAACTCCTAAACTAGCAGAGTTAGAGCGAAAATAAACTTAATCGGTGATCACTTTTTTTCAACTTTAAATGCCCATAGCTTCCAAACCAAAAGGCCTACAGCGAAAACAAGCGCAGATTCGTGTTGGTCGCGTCGAAATCTTTATTCGGTGCAAATATAAAGCCAATCGAAGAAATTTTATTTTCTAAAACTTTAACTGCCCATAACTCCTAAACTAGCAGAGTTAGAGCGAAAATAAACTTAATCGGTGATCACTTTTTTTCAACTTTAAATGCCCATAGCTTCCAAACCAAAAGGCCTACAGCGAAAACAAGCGCAGATTCGTGTTGGTCGCGTCGAAATCTTTATTCGGTGCAAATATAAAGCCAATCGAAGAAATTTTATTTTCTAAAACTTTAACTGCCCATAACTCCTAAACTAGCAGAGTTAGAGCGAAAATAAGCTTAATCGGTGATCACTTTTTTTCAACTTTAAATGCCCATAGCTTCCAAACCAAAAGGCCTACAGCGAAAACAAGCGCAGATTCGTGTTGGACGCGTCGAAAACTTTATTCGGTGCAAATATAAAGCCAATCGAAGAAATTTTATTTTCTAAACTTTAACTGCCCATAACTCCTAAACTAGCAGAGTTAGAGCGAAAATAAGCTTAATCGGTGATCACTTTTTTTCAACTTTAAATGCCCATAGCTTCCAAACCAAAAGGCCTACAGCGAAAACAAGCGCAGATTCGTGTTGGTCGCGTCGAAAACTTTATTCGGTGCAAATATAAAGCCAATCGAAGAAATTTTATTTTCTAAAACTTTAACTGCCCATAACTCCTAAACTAGCAGAGTTAGAGCGAAAATAAGCTTAATCGGTGATCACTTTTTTCAACTTTAAATGCCCATAGCTTCCAAACCAAAAGGCCTACAGCGAAAACAAGCGCAGATTCGTGTTGGTCGCGTCGAAATCTTTATTCGGTGCAAATATAAAGCCAATCGAAGAAATTTTATTTTCTAAACTTTAACTGCCCATAACTCCTAAACTAGCAGAGTTAGAGCGAAAATAAGCTTAATCGGTGATCACTTTTTTCAACTTTAAATGCCCATAGCTTCCAAACCAAAAGGCCTACAGCGAAAACAAGCGCAGATTCGTGTTGGTCGCGTCGAAATCTTTATTCGGTGCAAATATAAAGCCAATCGAAGAAATTTTATTTTCTAAAACTTTAACTGCCCATAACTCCTAAACTAGCAGAGTTAGAGCGAAAATAAACTTAATCGGTGATCACTTTTTTTCAACTTTAAATGCCCATAGCTTCCAAACCAAAAGGCCTACAGCGAAAACAAGCGCAGATTCGTGTTGGTCGCGTCGAAATCTTTATTCGGTGCAAATATAAAGCCAATCGAAGAAATTTTATTTTCTAAAACTTTAACTGCCCATAACTCCTAAACTAGCAGAGTTAGAGCGAAAATAAGCTTAATCGGTGATCACTTTTTTTCAACTTTAAATGCCCATAGCTTCCAAACCAAAAGGCCTACAGCGAAAACAAGCGCAGATTCGTGTTGGTCGCGTCGAAAACTTTATTCGGTGCAAATATAAAGCCAATCGAAGAAATTTTATTTTCTAAAACTTTAACTGCCCATAACTCCTAAACTAGCAGAGTTAGAGCGAAAATAAGCTTAATCGGTGATCACTTTTTTTCAACTTTAAATGCCCATAGCTTCCAAACCAAAAGGCCTACAGCGAAAATAAGCGCAGATTCGTGTTGGTCGCGTCGAAATCTTTATTCGGTGCAAATATAAAGCCAATCGAAGAAATTTTATTTTCTAAAACTTTAACTGCCCATAACTCCTAAACTAGCAGAGTTAGAGCGAAAATAAACTTAATCGGTGATCACTTTTTTCAACTTTAAATGCCCATAGCTTCCAAACCAAAAGGCCTACAGCGAAAACAAGCGCAGATTCGTGTTGGTCGCGTCGAAATCTTTATTCGGTGCAAATATAAAGCCAATCGAAGAAATTTTATTTTCTAAAACTTTAACTGCCCATAACTCCTAAACTAGCAGAGTTAGAGCGAAAATAAACTTAATCGGTGATCACTTTTTTTCAACTTTAAATGCCCATAGCTTCCAAACCAAAAGGCCTACAGCGAAAACAAGCGCAGATTCGTGTTGGTCGCGTCGAAATCTTTATTCGGTGCAAATATAAAGCCAATCGAAGAAATTTTATTTTCTAAAACTTTAACTGCCCATAACTCCTAAACTAGCAGAGTTAGAGCGAAAATAAGCTTAATCGGTGATCACTTTTTTTCGACTTTAAATGCCCATAGCTTCCAAACCAAAAGGCCTACAGCGAAAACAAGCGCAGATTCGTGTTGGTCGCGTCGAAATCTTTATTCGGTGCAAATATAAAGCCAATCGAAGAAATTTTATTTTCTAAAACTTTAACTGCCCATAACTCCTAAACTAGCAGAGTTAGAGCGAAAATAAGCTTAATCGGTGATCACTTTTTTCAACTTTAAATGCCCATAGCTTCCAAACCAAAAGGCCTACAGCGAAAACAAGCGCAGATTCGTGTTGGTCGCGTCGAAATCTTTATTCGGTGCAAATATAAAGCCAATCGAAGAAATTTTATTTTCTAAAACTTTAACTGCCCATAACTCCTAAACTAGCAGAGTTAGAGCGAAAATAAGCTTAATCGGTGATCACTTTTTTTCAACTTTAAATGCCCATAGCTTCCAAACCAAAAGGCCTACAGCGAAAATAAGCGCAGATTCGTGTTGGTCGCGTCGAAATCTTTATTCGGTGCAAATATAAAGCCAATCGAAGAAATTTTATTTTCTAAAACTTTAACTGCCCATAACTCCTAAACTAGCAGAGTTAGAGCGAAAATAAGCTTAATCGGTGATCACTTTTTTCAACTTTAAATGCCCATAGCTTCCAAACCAAAAGGCCTACAGCGAAAACAAGCGCAGATTCGTGTTGGTCGCGTCGAAATCTTTATTCGGTGCAAATATAAAGCCAATCGAAGAAATTTTATTTTCTAAAACTTTAACTGCCCATAACTCCTAAACTAGCAGAGTTAGAGCGAAAATAAGCTTAATCGGTGATCACTTTTTTTCAACTTTAAATGCCCATAGCTTCCAAACCAAAAGGCCTACAGCGAAAACAAGCGCAGATTCGTGTTGGTCGCGTCGAAATCTTTATTCGGTGCAAATATAAAGCCAATCGAAGAAATTTTATTTTCTAAAACTTTAACTGCCCATAACTCCTAAACTAGCAGAGTTAGAGCGAAAATAAACTTAATCGGTGATCACTTTTTTCAACTTTAAATGCCCATAGCTTCCAAACCAAAAGGCCTACAGCGAAAACAAGCGCAGATTCGTGTTGGTCGCGTCGAAATCTTTATTCGGTGCAAATATAAAGCCAATCGAAGAAATTTTATTTTCTAAAACTTTAACTGCCCATAACTCCTAAACTAGCAGAGTTAGAGCGAAAATAAACTTAATCGGTGATCACTTTTTTTCAACTTTAAATGCCCATAGCTTCCAAACCAAAAGGCCTACAGCGAAAACAAGCGCAGATTCGTGTTGGTCGCGTCGAAATCTTTATTCGGTGCAAATATAAAGCCAATCGAAGAAATTTTATTTTCTAAAACTTTAACTGCCCATAACTCCTAAACTAGCAGAGTTAGAGCGAAAATAAGCTTAATCGGTGATCACTTTTTTTCAACTTTAAATGCCCATAGCTTCCAAACCAAAAGGCCTACAGCGAAAACAAGCGCAGATTCGTGTTGGTCGCGTCGAAATCTTTATTCGGTGCAAATATAAAGCCAATCGAAGAAATTTTATTTTCTAAAACTTTAACTGCCCATAACTCCTAAACTAGCAGAGTTAGAGCGAAAATAAACTTAATCGGTGATCACTTTTTTTCAACTTTAAATGCCCATAGCTTCCAAACGAAAAGGCCTACAGCGAAAACAAGCGCAGATTCGTGTTGGTCGCGTCAAAATCTTTATTCGGTGCAAATATAAAGCCAATCGAAGAAATTTTATTTTCTAAAACTTTAACTGCCCATAACTCCTAAACTAGCAGAGTTAGAGCGAAAATAAGCTTAATCGGTGATCACTTTTTTTCAACTTTAAATGCCCATAGCTTCCAAACCAAAAGGCCTACAGCGAAAACAAGCGCAGATTCGTGTTGGTCGCGTCGAAATCTTTATTCGGTGCAAATATAAAGCCAATCGAAGAAATTTTATTTTCTAAAACTTTAACTGCCCATAACTCCTAAACTAGCAGAGTTAGAGCGAAAATAAGCTTAATCGGTGATCACTTTTTTCAACTTTAAATGCCCATAGCTTCCAAACCAAAAGGCCTACAGCGAAAACAAGCGCAGATTCGTGTTGGTCGCGTCGAAATCTTTATTCGGTGCAAATATAAAGCCAATCGAAGAAATTTTATTTTCTAAAACTTTAACTGCCCATAACTCCTAAACTAGCAGAGTTAGAGCGAAAATAAGCTTAATCGGTGATCACTTTTTTCAACTTTAAATGCCCATAGCTTCCAAACCAAAAGGCCTACAGCGAAAACAAGCGCAGATTCGTGTTGGTCGCGTCGAAATCTTTATTCGGTGCAAATATAAAGCCAATCGAAGAAATTTTATTTTCTAAAACTTTAACTGCCCATAACTCCTAAACTAGCAGAGTTAGAGCGAAAATAAGCTTAATCGGTGATCACTTTTTTCAACTTTAAATGCCCATAGCTTCCAAACCAAAAGGCCTACAGCGAAAACAAGCGCAGATTCGTGTTGGTCGCGTCGAAATCTTTATTCGGTGCAAATATAAAGCCAATCGAAGAAATTTTATTTTCTAAACCTTTAACTGCCCATAACTCCCTAAACTAGCAGAGTTAGAGCGAAAATAAGCTTAATCGGTGATCACTTTTTTCAACTTTTACCAAATGCCCATAGCTTCCAACCAAAAGGCCTACAGCGAAAACAAGCGCAGATTCGTGTTGGTCGCGTCGAAAACTTTATTCGGTGCAAATATAAAGCCAATCGAAGAAATTTTATTTTCTAAAACTTTAACTGCCCATAACTCCTAAACTAGCAGAGTTAGAGCGAAAATAAGCTTAATCGGTGATCACTTTTTTTCAACTTTAAATGCCCATAGCTTCCAAACCAAAAGGCCTACAGCGAAAACAAGCGCAGATTCGTGTTGGTCGCGTCGAAATCTTTATTCGGTGCAAATATAAAGCCAATCGAAGAAATTTTATTTTCTAAAACTTTAACTGCCCATAACTCCTAAACTAGCAGAGTTAGAGCGAAAATAAGCTTAATCGGTGATCACTTTTTTCAACTTTAAATGCCCATAGCTTCCAAACCAAAAGGCCTACAGCGAAAACAAGCGCAGATTCGTGTTGGTCGCGTCGAAATCTTTATTCGGTGCAAATATAAAGCCAATCGAAGAAATTTTATTTTCTAACTTTAACTTAAACTGCCCATAACTCCTAAACTAGCAGAGTTAGAGCGAAAATAAGCTTAATCGGTGATCACTTTTTTCAACTTTAAATGCCCATAGCTTCCAAACCAAAAGGCCTACAGCGAAAACAAGCGCAGATTCGTGTTGGTCGCGTCGAAATCTTTATTCGGTGCAAATATAAAGCCAATCGAAGAAATTTTATTTTCTAAACTTTAACTGCCCATAACTCCTAAACTAGCAGAGTTAGAGCGAAAATAAGCTTAATCGGTGATCACTTTTTTCAACTTTAAATGCCCATAGCTTCCAAACCAAAAGGCCTACAGCGAAAACAAGCGCAGATTCGTGTTGGTCGCGTCGAAATCTTTATTCGGTGCAAATATAAAGCCAATCGAAGAAATTTTATTTTCTAAAACTTTAACTGCCCATAACTCCTAAACTAGCAGAGTTAGAGCGAAAATAAGCTTAATCGGTGATCACTTTTTTCAACTTTAAATGCCCATAGCTTCCAAACCAAAAGGCCTACAGCGAAAACAAGCGCAGATTCGTGTTGGTCGCGTCGAAATCTTTATTCGGTGCAAATATAAAGCCAATCGAAGAAATTTTATTTTCTAAAACTTTAACTGCCCATAACTCCTAAACTAGCAGAGTTAGAGCGAAAATAAGCTTAATCGGTGATCACTTTTTTCAACTTTAAATGCCCATAGCTTCCAAACCAAAAGGCCTACAGCGAAAACAAGCGCAGATTCGTGTTGGTCGCGTCGAAATCTTTATTCGGTGCAAATATAAAGCCAATCGAAGAAATTTTATTTTCTAAAACTTTAACTGCCCATAACTCCTAAACTAGCAGAGTTAGAGCGAAAATAAGCTTAATCGGTGATCACTTTTTTCAACTTTAAATGCCCATAGCTTCCAAACCAAAAGGCCTACAGCGAAAACAAGCGCAGATTCGTGTTGGTCGCGTCGAAATCTTTATTCGGTGCAAATATAAAGCCAATCGAAGAAATTTTATTTTCTAAAACTTTAACTGCCCATAACTCCTAAACTAGCAGAGTTAGAGCGAAAATAAGCTTAATCGGTGATCACTTTTTTCAACTTTAAATGCCCATAGCTTCCAAACCAAAAGGCCTACAGCGAAAACAAGCGCAGATTCGTGTTGGTCGCGTCGAAATCTTTATTCGGTGCAAATATAAAGCCAATCGAAGAAATTTTATTTTCTAAAACTTTAACTGCCCATAACTCCTAAACTAGCAGAGTTAGAGCGAAAATAAGCTTAATCGGTGATCACTTTTTTTCAACTTTAAATGCCCATAGCTTCCAAACCAAAAGGCCTACAGCGAAAACAAGCGCAGATTCGTGTTGGTCGCGTCGAAATCTTTATTCGGTGCAAATATAAAGCCAATCGAAGAAATTTTATTTTCTAAAACTTTAACTGCCCATAACTCCTAAACTAGCAGAGTTAGAGCGAAAATAAGCTTAATCGGTGATCACTTTTTTCAACTTTAAATGCCCATAGCTTCCAAACCAAAAGGCCTACAGCGAAAACAAGCGCAGATTCGTGTTGGTCGCGTCGAAATCTTTATTCGGTGCAAATATAAAGCCAATCGAAGAAATTTTATTTTCTA